>VXAC01008078.1:1046608-1107612 GCA_013399225.1 Rhipidura dahli
GGCGCTGCCGAGCGGCGGAGCCCGGCGTGGCCAGGCCGCCTTGCTGCCTGCGCTTTGTTTGTGCCGTGCTGGCCGCAGAAGTTTCGGGCTGGGGTCGAGGGGGCAGAACTAGTTGTTGACCAGAGCGTTGTGACGCTGGTGCGTGTAGGGCTTTGAGTGAGACTCCCAATAGCGGGAATAGGAAGGGTACTCGTGCTTCCTCAGCTGGGACGCGCAAGCGGTAAAAATGTTTGACTGGGAGGGGATGAGAGGCTTACCCGTTAACTTAAAATATTTTGTTACAGCTAAACATTTTTACTTTTCTTATGACGTTTCATCAAGTTGGAATGGCCACTGAACTTGTTGGTTCAGACTTTTGTCATGCTTATCATGATTTTCCACATATTATAAAGACCAAAAGGATTCTTCTTAATGCTTGGAATTCAGGTATTCCTGGATGTTCTGAGAGAAAGATGGCACAAAGTTGAGTTCAAGCGCATCTTGTTTTGAATATGAATGGACCTTTTGATAAGAGAAAGATTTGTGGAAAATAGCCCATTATAAATTATTTAAAATATGCTTTCTTGTCTTGCTCTATACACTTTTTGGTTTTATTTTTGCAAATGGATTTGTGTTTGATGACCCCCACGTAGATTCAGTAGGCTTATCCAAGAGATTTGGCCACAGGATTGAGGTCCTACTTGCTTATGGTATAGCTGATACTATCATTCTGTGCATTGATCTAATTGAACAAATCCCTGCTTTGATACTGGCTTTGCACGTATTTAAGAATTTTCTCTGCCAAAATATAAATAGTCATGACTGTGCAAATCCTGAAAGGTGAGACCTGTAGCTTCAAGACAGCCTTTTGCTTCAGGCACAGTTAAACTTTCCATTGCAACAGAAAGTAAAAGCATGCTCCACTGGCTCAGTAAGTAAGACAGTTATTTGGACCAGAGGATGTTCTGCACAGACAGTAGTAGTTATGTTGCTCTTGGTTTCAGGGAGTCATTCACCTGCTGCTGTGGCTGTCTTGTGTCTAAGGAGTCAAGCAGATTTTAGAGGTCTGTCACCTCCAACGTTTCATATGGACCTGTCTTCTGAGGGGCTGAACACAAATCTTTAAAAGTATATCGTCGGTGGAAGGATGTAATCAACTCTTCCCATTCCTGAAAGGCTTTATTTAGTCTCCATTCTCATATGCAAACATCCTGCAGATATTCATGTTAACGTCTTCAAAGATGCCTTTCAGGCATTAGTTTGACAAATCTCTACTGACTCAGTAATGATCAATATCTCTTCAGCTGGGCTGTTGGAATTGTTTGTAGAGTTGTTCAGTTTGTGAACTGCTTTGGAGAAAGGTTAAAAATAACCAGTAGAAGTTGCTTATACTTAGACTGCTGGTGAAAAAGGTGTTTATTAAACTGTTCTGACATTAACATAACCATTGTTAGATATCCCCCATCTACCTTTATAGCTCTGAGTTTCGTGGATCAAAGGTTGTCAAGAGCTTAAAATAATACTTTGTTTATACACCCCATCCCAAGTGCCTTTCCTCTTTCTTTGATGATGGTGCTATGGTTGGTTTGGAACTTTCTGAAGACAGAGTGCTGGCTTTTTTTAGATTGTAAGATTTCAGTGCAGGGTGTTTTGTCTTCACGTGTGTTTATAGAGTATCTAAAACAGCATGTCCATGGTTCTAACAGTGAATGTATAGGTAATGATTTAAGAACTTGAGTGTTCATTCCTCCCTCCAAAGTATTTTTTATTCTGTGGAGTTCCTCTAGTTTCAGCGTAGGATACATTACAGTGTCAAATATCCTTGCATTAGCTTTTGTTGCTGTTTTTATTTTTGTGTTCATTATCATGTTTAATCCATCTACTTTTTTTCCTTCCTGGTTTTTTTTTTTTTTTTATTTTTTCCTTACGGTAATATTCCAGATGTATCCCTGAAATATATGTTGAAAACAACAAACAGTCTTCTAAAATTTCCCCAATAAAACAAAATAATGCAGACTTCTGCAGAGATGTATTTAAACTTGTTTCCTCTGTCAGGGTAGATTGTGTTATGCTCGTGCAAAACAACTTGAAATCAAAGTTAGCTAGTTTCTTGTGTTAGGTATTTTTTTTACTTTCTCCAATTTTAAAAAAATGCTGTACACGTAGACAAATTATTTTCAAATTTAACCTATTATTAAATTAGCATTAGCTGGCAAAACATCATTTTGGAAATGAGATTTAGCCTGCCAAAATTCTACAGTTCGGATGAGAGAACCTTCAAAGGGCAAAATTAATCAACAAAACCTAAGCTGAGCTCAATAAAATCAACTTAAGCATTTGCAAATCCAGAACTGGAAAGAACCAGATGTTTGGTTTCTACTTAACCTCTATTCTGCAAGTGTAACTGCATAAGTATGGAATATAAGTAGGCTTATATATAAGGAGCACTATTTTCCCCATTTTCCAGAAAAGATATAGAAATGCAGAAATTCAGGTTTTGGGAAATAACAGTCAGTGCTCTGGTAGTGTGTATGAATAGCAGAGAATACAAGAGACAACTGGGAAAGAGGAGGATCAGAATGCTCCAGCTTGTCTTACTGCTCGAGATACATGTAAATAAGAACATCTTTCTTTCATGAACAATGTTACATCTTTTCTGTAAACATGTTCCTCAGATTTCAGTGTAGTCCATATATTTTTATTTTTAAAGAAGTTTAACTTGATTTTGTTCTCATGGTTCCTATGAATTTGAAGTTGTTTGAGGTTTCCCAAAGAAAGGTAGCAGGACATTTTCGCTCTGGATTTTTTTTTTCTTTGTTGTAGGCAAGGTGTGAAACATTAAAATGGAAGCCTAAGTCAAAGATTGTGATAGGTTACGCTTGCTTACTGCTTGATCACAAGTATCCAAGCCTAGAAACATTTTGGTTAACCCAATCTTTCCAAACCATGCTGTGGAAAAGTTTTAACATTGTATTTATATGCTTAAGAGGAAAGGTTGTGTTCGAAATCATTGACTTAATATATACAATTTCAAATTAAAAAGCCCCTCTCTTAGTATCTGATGTCTTGAGCTTTCAGAACTAATGGCTAATTAAAATTGGGGTACACCACTGTAATCTGTGTAATTTTTGTCCCCTTAAAATCTGTGCAAGTAAATTGTACTTCTAACAAAGATACATTGTAATTGCTGAAAACATCCTTACTGACAGCTCCACAGCCGCCTTTTTGCCTTAATAATAGATCTTTTCCTGTTAAATTGTAATTTTCCTCTCTTTTCAACCACTTTTTCCTTTGTTCTGAATGAGCACGACTTTTCTTCCTGGATCTTTTCAAGATAAGCCATGTTTTATGGGGACATTATGATACAGTACTATGGTTTGCTCAGATGTTAGCAACCCTTCAAGGGTGTTATGCATAACAGTGGTGTTCTTTCTGAACGTAGAGGCTCAGTGTGCCAGCAGGCTTGCTGATAATTAGGAGACACTACTGATTGGAGGTATCTTGTTGACAATCTTTCCTGGGTTCCAGTAAGTGAACTCAGCAAGAGCCGGGAGTTGGAGCCAGGGTGGAAAACAAATGCCTCTCTGAAAATGCCATGGGTTCCAGCTCTGTACTGGCCCTGCCTGCATGCCATTCAAAATCTGCACATGTGCTATCTTTGGATCTGGTGCCATAAATTACTTGCCCAATCTGTAGCAGTCCATCAAAACCAGATGGGATAAGTAATTTCTAACTTTGAGGATTCATGTAATTTTTGGTTCAATAAAAAAGATGAAAAAGGGATCTGGGAGTACTAATTAGTTACTGTTTGTTCTCTTCTTTGCCTGCATTCCCTCCGCCCCCGCACATAACCTTTGGTTTTTCTGTTTTCCTCTTGCTGTTTCTTCATCTCTTTTCTGTATTATCATCCATCTTGCCTTTTCTTATATTGGACAAGCCAACAATTACGGAATAATTCTTTCAGCAGGGAACAAGCTGCAGAGTGTGAGCAGTAACCACCACAGCAGCTGACCCTGTACGTTGTGCACATCTGCCATGGAGTTTGTTACTTCTGTATTGTCAATGAGTGGTCACAGTCAAAGATGCACCTTGAGTTCTCAATTACAGACTATGGCATGATGTTTAGAAAGTTGTAGTCAGATAAAAATACTGATAGTAACATTAGTGTTGTATCCTGAAGATTTCTAATGTAGAACATAAGACCAAAACATTTAAAGTGATATAAATATTTTTAGTCTGTTAGGTATGTTATTGTTCTTGATGCATGGTGTCCTGCTTCTTCCATGGCAATGACCACATGGAGCATTTTGCATGTGTGACACATTTTCTTTGATTTTGTTCTTTTGCTTTCCTTTTTGTTTATTTTGGATGAAGTACTGCTAAAATTTTTGTATAAGTCCTTTTTACTGTGTACCAATAATCTTGCTCTTTTCCCCTCTCATTTTTTCACCTGAGATCTATTTGAGATGTCTGCTGTCTTGGCTTTGTATGGTTACTAAAGAGATATCGGGTGTTGTAGGGCTGGGATGAGTTGGTAGCCCAACTCCTGGTGTTAGGATTCTTTTTCCCAGTTGAGGTGTGTGTGAGGAGTGTCGCCTTTGATGTGCACGGGCAGCCTGGATGCTTCCTGGGTGCCTTAGGTTTGCAGTGCATGTGCTGGGCAGCCATCCTGTGCCTTCAGTTACCCGTGCTTTTCCTCAGAAACACTCCATTTCACTCTGCCCAGACAATGCTTTCCTGTGGGCAGTGCAGAGGGTCAGCCCAGGCTGTTGCTGCCACCAGGACATTTGGTATAGTTTGCTTTAAGCTATTATTGGGAAAGATAGGCCAAGAATGCTAAACGAAGATGGGAAAGCTGTGGCAGCAGGCTGTCTACAGGCTGCAGTTTGTGTAACCTGTGTTAGTTCAAAGTTATTCATAGGCTCATCCATTCCAACACAAATGTCAAACTGTTCAAAATTATCAACCAGCAGTCAGAGAAGTGCATTTTCCTGAGGTGTCTAATGACATCCTCAAATGAGCTGAGGAAAGATTATCCACTGGAGCTATGGAAGAAGTCTCAGTAATCTTTACAGTATCCTAATATACTTGGTAAGAATTGTAACATATTTAACTGGCAATTTAAAATATTGTTTTTAAGTCTGGCTCCTATTTTTTAGCACAAAGGATGTAGACACTCCCCCTCCCCTCACACTGTTAAATGAGTCAGAGTGTAGTCACTTCTGCTTCTTGTCTCTTTTAAGGGGCAAATGTATACAATGCCATTAATAAGCAGATGTTTAATTTTATCATTTTTGCTTCTCAGGATGTGATCTTCGTGGTGAGCTGGTGGGAAAATTGAGTTGTAAATCACCCCAATGGATGCGGACAGTGATGTTGCACTGGACATTTTAATCACAAATGTAGTGTGTGTTTTTAGAACAAGATGTCATTTAAACTTGAGGAAGATTGCATTAGAGGGAGCAAATGTGATATACAAGCGTGATGTTGGGGTAAGAGATTCAGCATGCCTCAATTATTTGGTTTCAGAAATGTTCCTTAAGCTAAACCTTCTTCTGCCTGATACCTGTGTATGGTGGATAGAGAAAAGAAGAATTTTATTTCTCTATTTCTTTTGTGGTAGATATTTAGTCAGTAATACACTACATGTGCAGTAATGGGAGTGATGAAATGCTGTTTCAGGAAACAGCATGTAGTGAGGTAAATATTGGGTACAAGGTATATGATGAGGCCTCTTACACCTCAGGGTCTGTTTTGCCTCCCAAAATTTGATGTCTGTGTCAAGAAAATATATTTTGATAAGGAGTCAGCAATGTCATATCACTGTAATAAGAAAAAATCAGCATGGTGCTCATGGTTTTCAGCTTTTTCTTCAGTGAGAAATAATTTCATTTAATATATTTTGTGTACACCGAATCATTGGCTGATATATTTCATGCTTATTTTACTCTTCTCAGGATCTAGCATTTTTTAATCACTGAAAGAGATGCAGGAGCTCTTCAAGCCTATAAAAAATAGAGGAAGTTTTAGTGTAACTTCAGTTGATTTGGGTAACAGATAATTTTTTTTTCCAGTATGAAATTGAATTACTGCTGATTTCCAATTTTTCCACTTTTCTTTTTCAGAAGGTTTTAATGAAGCTTAGGAAACCTAGGATTACGGCCACAATTTGGTCCTCAGGAAAAGTTATTTGCACAGGAGCCACAAGGTGAGTTCATGAAGATTCTTTCTCTAGCTCTAGATTCTTGTATATTTTAAAATACAACATTGTAAATGAAGAAGAGGTGGTACTTGCCACTGCTTAGATTTGCTCACACTGGATCACATGAAGATCCTTGTCAAGCTACGTATTTGTCAGGAAGTTTTCTATGTGAAGTGTTTGCCTCAGACAGTGTTGAAATCTTAAGCAACATCAGTTTAGCCTTCTTGGGAGAGCAGCAGGGAAAACTGCCTTATTAAGAAAATCCTAAAGAGATTTGAGAAGTCTTTAATAATTCTGTGTGTTTACCTAGAAGCTGAGACTTGGAAAGGGATGACCTTTCTTGAGGATATCATTTGTTTTTTCACAAAACCCCACCTGAATTTAATCAAGTTTTATAGTGTTGAGGGATTAGAAAGAAGCAAAAGCAGACTCTCAGTTCAGATACATCTGAGACTCACTAAAATCTTAACAGATGAATTTCTTTAAGATATGTCTGTATTTTGAAGTAAGGATAAGGTAAGGTACAACAGTGAATTTGCATACTTTCTGTGTATGATCTCTGTTCCAAAATGAAAGAGGATTGTTCAGGATGTTAATTCCAGACTACCCATGAATTTATTTATCTATTAAGGGAGTAAAATCATGTATAACCAAAACATGTCTCACTTCAGCTAGAGCCAAGTGCCAAGATATTCTTCAAACGGGGCATGCAGGACTCCATTTGAATGTCTGTGTAGTTAAAATGTAATACTTACAGTCAGATAAAGGGAAGGCTGTCCATGAGATCATGGCTGATGTGCTACATTATATAATGGTTCATTTTGTAGTCTGAGTAGCTATTGTGGTGTGTGTGTGCACAACTGCTTACTCTATTTCTGTTAATGCTAGATTCTTTTCTTTCTCCTTTATAGTGAAGAAGAGGCTAAATTTGGTGCCAGACGATTAGCTCGTAGTCTACAGAAACTAGGTTTTCAGGTAATTCTGATGTAAAAGGACTTGCATGACTCAAAAAATACTGGTACATTTTTTTAGAAAGAAGCAGAGAGGGAGTGTAACAATTTAGCAGTAAGCATGTCTTCACTCAGATGCCCCTTTTGTGTCAGCATACATTTTCCAGATGCTGGTTAAAGAGACAATGTTTTGTTTTGTGGATTTCAGTTTTGTTTGGCAGCTCAGAGCAGTGCTTCTTCACGGGATAATGAACAACAAAATTGGTTTAATAGATGAACCACCCACCCACAAATGTTTCTTAGATTGAATTTACAATATCTCAACAGATTCATTTGGAAAAAGTGCTGAAACTTTACTGTCATTTGAATATAAACTTCACTTGTTTCTGGTGGAGTAGCAGATACATTTCCATCTTAATAAGGCAAATTTGAGCCTCTTAAAGAGGGAGGGAAAATAGTGTTCCTGCACTGTCATGTTGCACAGTTGGAAATAAGCCAAATAAAATACTTAGGACAGTAAACACCCTCTTTTATCTGGGTTTGAGTTAACATTACCAGTCAGGAACACCACTTGCATTTCACAGTAAGGGTTGAAAAACAGCAATATGAACAACTTAAAATGACATGATTTGGTACTCTAAAACTTCCTGATAGTCTGTTGTGTTGTTTACACACAGGTTCAGTTTAGGGACAGACCATTAAATAGACACAGTAGTTGTTGTTTCCAGGGAGAGACTCCTTTTGATTGTAGTACACAAAGGCAGTGGTGGCAGGCTATGCTGGTAATGCTGCATCAGACCCCAGAAAAAGTGTGACACTTACTGTCACAAATGTGTACTTTGGACCCAGCCTCTTAAAGTTGGAATGGAACATTAAGTCAGTGGGGTGCACAGTGCTCCCAGGGTGGACACACCAAGTTTCATCATAAAGTGAGCAGTTTATATTTTGAAGATTAAATTGATCTAAGGCTAAGTTGCTTCTTTCTAAATATCTTTCTAATATCTTTCTAAAAAGTATAGACTGAAGAAGAATGGCCATTTAAAGTTTAGGCAATCTCAGAAAATGAGCAAAAGTTTCCCCAGTGACACTGCCAGCACTGACCTCCCAACAGTGCAGTTTCTTTGTATAGTTGTATTGTTTCTTTGCAGTTGTCTGTTGGCTGTTTTGTTGTCATCTAAAATGTCAGTGGTAAAGAAAACTGAAAGCAGTTTGAGTTGGGTTTCATAAAGTTACAGAGTAGAAAAACAGTTTGCTCTACTGGCCACTGGACATTTAAAGCAAAACGGCTGCCACGTTTTTTCTTATTTTTAGCTTTAATAAAAATGGTGTATAGCAACAAGGCATTAAAGAAGTTTGCAACAATAATTAAGTTTTTTCTTTGTTTACTCTGATGTTCCGTGAGCTGTTAAATTTAGGTTTTTTTCAGTGGGGAGGTGTTTAGTACAGCAGTTTGAGTTGTTTCTGTGTCTCATTCTTAAACTGCACTATAACCATACTGCTGTAGTGACCATGATACAACTGTGATGTATCTAGTTCAGCAGTTACTCCACCACAGAAAGATAATGTAAATTATCTGAGTCCATTAAGTACTGTTTAGATGCCTGTTAAAAAGGCATCAGTCTCCAGGTTTTAATTTTAACTCATCAAAATATCTGAAGTTGTATCATTGTCTTTTTTTTTTGTGCAACCCATACATCTGACTTGCTGTAAAGTAAATTTCTAATGTCTTTTTCCCTCTTTTTTGAAAAGGTAATTTTCACAGATTTTAAAGTTGTGAATGTTTTAGCAGTGTGCAACATGCCCTTTGAGATCAGATTGCCAGAATTTACGAAGAATAACAGACCTCATGCGAGGTACGGTAGAATTTTAAAGAATTTTAGTCCTGATGTGCTTCTTAAGCTTTTATTTTTCAGTTCCAGATCTCTCTTTTTTACTTTTGATTTTGTTTTCTAGTTATGAACCAGAACTTCATCCTGCCGTGTGTTACAGAATAAAATCTCTCAGAGCTACCTTACAGATTTTTTCCACAGGCAGTATCACAGTTACAGGTATTTTAATGTCAAAAAAAAAATATTTAACCTGTTGGGAACATTTAACTTTAGAACCAGTAGGTTTGGGAAAGCAAGATGTTTAAAACAGTGAAAAGATAATGTTGAAGGGATGTAGTTTACCAGGGCTAGCACCTAGTTTGTTTTAGAGTGAAAGTGCCAGAAGAGTTGTAGAGAAAGTGTTATTGCTGGTAGGTTCAAAAAATTAGTTAGACTGAATGTACACAATCTGTTTTTTTTATAAAACCAAAACTAAGGTAGTACTTAAGAATGCAGGTATTTTTTGCTTATTTAAATATTTGAATTTTCTTCCTTTTTTCTTTCTATTGCAGTGCTGTTAACTACACTGCATTTAGCGTTCACATCCCTTTCATAAATACATATTTCCAAACTGGAGATTTATGGGAACTCTTAGAATAGCTTAGCATTTTGTCATAAATGAAGTTGACCAATGTTTGCAGCTCTTTAGACTTGTGATCTCTTCTGTTAAAGCTCAGCTAAGAAAACCACCACTGAATCACAGGCATCAGTGATTTTTCCCATGTAATCAGACACGATTGTCCTGGGTCTTGGACAGGTTGTGCCATTTTTTTCCTCTCTCTTCATCATTTTCATTTTTCATTCTCTTTCCTGTGTGCTTGTGAGGTGTCCACCACCAGTGTCGAGGTACAAGAAGTCAGGCTTTTCAGAGAATACATGTTAAAGTACTACAAAACCAAAAAATTCCCACTATTTAGTGGGAATTATGTCTTGCAGTTGTTAGAGCTCAGCAACTGGTTCAGAAGCTGGGTAAGGGGTTTTCTTGATTTTCGCATCTTAATGCCTTAACAAATACCTGGGTTTATGCAGAACATTTTCCACAAGATATTGAAAGCCGTGTTTTCTTAAGAAGACAAACTTCCATCAGGTTTAGTAATCTAAAAATAAAGGGCTAAAAAATTTTTCAAGATTGTAGTATGTGTTCTGAACAGTGCAACTGGTCTAGCCAAAACTAGAAACTAAATTTAAAATAAATAAGAAACCTTAGTATCACTGCAGTAATGAAAAGCTCTCAGCATGTCTTGTCAGACTTCTAATGAGATTCAGCTTCTCTGTAAGATTCTTTTTGCTCCATTACTTACAAAATCACTTCCATATTTTCAGAATTTTCCTTTCAATTATGAAGGTAAATATGGTAAACATAAAAGTTTTTCATCCTTCTAGTTTACTTGTTGCAGTGAGTTTGAAATATCTCAGATTTCTGTTGATTTTGTAGGCTTGTTTTGCCTCTCTTCTAGACAAAAAAAATGTACATGGTCTTACACTTCTAATTCTAAAAATGTTTTAAATTACTTTTCAGCCATACTGCACTCCTTCTCAAGTGCATTCAGATGAAGTTTCTTTTAAAGATCCATATTTCTGTAGTACTAGTACTTGTAATACCTCTGACTCAGAGAATTTTATTTGAGATATGTGATTAGAAATGTTACAAAAAACCCAGGAAGGTGGGTTCTTCTAGTGGGACAAGTACAAAAAGATTAAGTTACATTGGTAAAAGATTCTAAAAATAACCAGCATGTAATAGAAATATTATTTTTTTACTCCAAAATGAGCAATGAGGGAATTGTTTAGGTTCGTTTTGTTTTGTCGTTCTTTTCCTTCTCGTATATGCCATAGAATGATGATCCAGTTTTCACAACTCTTCAGCCTTACAAAGAACAGCACATTTTTGCTGGAACCATTTGCCTACCCATATTCTCACTTTTTGAAGGCTTTCTTGACATCTTTCATTTCTAATAGCAGCCAAATTTAAGGAGGGTGCAGTATCTACCCAGAAGACAGATATCTTTCACCAGGCTTGTTTTAGTTGAGTGCTTCACTCCATCAGTTGGAAAACACAGGAAGAATCTTATTCTTGTCTGTTTGCTTTCTGACTAAGCATGTAAAACAATAATTACTTAGGTAACTTATGCTGAACTTTCTGGTTTTGGGAGTAATTTTGAACAGTTCTCTGTACTTGGAAGAAACTTTTGAAGTCCAGTGTGGGGTTCCAAAAACCCTGAGTTCACACTTCGTCAAAGCGTGTGAGAAATTGCTGCTCTCCTTTATCTGCATCACAAGCTTCTAGCCAGAGTTAACATCTTCTGGCATGTTACTGCTCACTTATTTGCAGTCTTAATTTTTCATTGCGTAAAGTGGTCTAGTACCACCAGAAAGCACTGCTAGGTCGTTTTTCCTTTTCTTTGCCTGGATGCTCGTAGATCATGTTAGATGACCTTCATATGCTTCATCCTGAGACCATAAAACCATTCCCTGGCTTGCAGGCTTTGTCCTGAGATCAACGATGAAGCTATTTGCAAAACCCAGGATAGAAAGAAACAGTCCATAATTTTCAAACCTAAAATAACCTTGCTTGAAACGAACTTCTGTTAAATCCAGCATTATTTAACAGTAGCTTTTGTTGGTAGGTTTTTAAAGCAAGAGCTAAAAATGGCTAGGCTTGAAGAAATACAAATTCCTAGAAGATTGACATGAGTAAAAGAACTTCTTTTACCTCTGCATTTAGCCTATTCTCTGGGCTGTTTAAGCCAGTAAATTGAAAATCAGCCAAGTTGTTATGAAATTAAATGACAGTATTATTTATTTGTAGTCTATCCATTTAACAATATAGACTATCTTGCAGATCTAGTCACAAGAAGACTTTCACATGAAAAGTGGTCAGAGAAAAACTTTCTTAAGTTAGGAGAAATGGGGGAGAAATTACTGTTGTCTATGGTATGAACTTGTGATTGCTAATAATATTAAGGTTTTTTTAAAGATACTGTTGTTGTTTTAATTTCTGATTGTCTGATTTTTCTCTTCCTACCGCCTTTTTTTTTTTTTTAAACTGTGTCTCAGGGCCAAACGTAAAGGCTGTTGCCAGTGCTGTGGAACAGATTTATCCATTCGTGTTTGAAAGCAGGAAATAAATTTTGTAATTCACCACTTGATGGTTAGGTTCCCTAACCGAGCACCTTCAAAGACTGCTGCACATTGGACTAAACACAAAAAGGAAAACTGGACCAACCATAGCAGAGGAATACAGACTCTTTTACTTGCTGATGGCCACAGTATAGACTCCAGTTTTTTTGGATTTTACTCTTAACAGTGCTGTATTGTAAAAACAGAAGTTTACAAGATATGAAATTGCTGCTTTTAAAAAGACATTCTATTTATTTTTGCAGTAATTTCTGTGTATTCATAAGCAAAGCTGTCACGATGTGCACTACCTTTAAGACTTTTTTTTTTTTTAGCTTGAGCTTGTGTTTTATTTGTGAATAGTCTTTTACATTTTTGTATGCTGAATATTGGGCACCAAAGAAGCTGTAAAAGTTATCTTTTTCACCTGATGAATGTGCACAAATAAAAGTTTGGAAAATATTTCTCTTCATACCTGTTCTGTTATATTCCTTCCTTTTTTATATTACAATTAAAATTGTATAGTTGCAAATTAATTTGAAACAATGTAAGAATAGTCTTTTGCTGATACCTTCTGTTTCTGTTTGTAGTATGTGTAAAACTTTGTGTGTGGGCTAGATTGAAATCTATAGTATTTACGTATGTTTATCCAAGGATGAAATTTGGTTTGTTCCCAGTTCTCTTAACTACATGCTAGACTTCAAGTATTTTCTTGCTGTTACATGAAGAGAAGACATTTCTAAATATAAAGGTCTACAGCAAGTGTTTTCCTAGAGATGAATCGTAGGATAAGCTGAGTTGGAAGGGACCCATCAGGATCACCGAGTCCAACTCCTGGCCCTGCACAGGACACCCCAAGAATCACACCATGTGCCTGAGAGCATTGTCCAAACGCTTCTTGAACTCTGTCAGGCTGGTGCTGTCACCACTTCCCCGGGGATCCTGTTCCAGTGCCCATCCACTCTCTGAGTGAAAAACTTTTTCCTAATATCTATACTAAACCTCCTTTGACTCAGCTTCACGCTGTTTCCTCGGGTCCTGTCACTGGTCACGAGAGTGAAGAGATCGGTACCTGCCCTTCTGCTTCCCCTCGTGAGGATGTTGAAGACCACGATGAGGTCTCCCCTCAGTCTCCTCTTCTCCAAGCTGAACAAACCGAGTGACCTCAGCCCCTCCTCATAAAGCTTGCCCTCCAGACCCTTCACCATCCTCGTGGCCCTCCCTTGGACTCTTTCTAATAGCTTAATTACCTTATCAACTTATGAAGCTACTGTAGAAAAAACAACTGCCTTGTCCACCTACTCGATGCAAAAGAAAAAAAAATTAAATGTGAACTTCAGGAAAATTGTTGTGCTTCAACTGGAGAAGATGTTGTGGTCACTAATCCAGCCCCAGCCTATTGCTGAATGACTAACACAGACCTTTTCTACACTCGTCTTACTGTATACTGTATACTGTTTTGATGACAGGAGCTGCCACCAAGCAATGAAGCTTGATTCTGGCATGTATTATTATTGGTATTAATCTTGGACTTGGAAGCCAGTAGGTGTTTCTCTCAATAAGTGCACATTTGAAGCAGAAGAGAGGTGAATGCTTAAAAGTAACTGCAAATGCTACTTTTAAAAAGATACAATAAATATGTATAAATGTATGTATGTCTTTTTTCCCTATCTCACTGAAGAAAATGTAACACTGCTCTTGCATGCTGCAGGTAATGTACAGTGCTAGTGGGTGCTAAAGATAGTAAACTGAGCTGTTACTGTACCAGAAATCACAGCTTTGAAAGAAAGGTGGAAGAACATCTGGAGGAAGCAAATGCCTGGCATGATGGATTTTAATCTGCCTGAGGGGGTGGTATGGAACTCACGGCTGTCCATAGTGACTTCTTGCAGAAAGTATGGAAAGGAGGGCGTAGTGTGGGAAGTGCTTCACCAAACCAACCCCTCAGAATGAAAAAAAAAGAAACAAAACTTTGCCATAAATCGTAAGTGGTATGTTCATAAAAGCTTTTATGTAGGTGTCAGAATCAGAAAATGGTTTGGAGTGGAAGGGACCTGCAAGATTTCTAGTTCCAGTCCCCCAAACCAGGTTGCTCAGAGCCCCATCCAACCTGGGCTCAAACACATCCCAGTATGGTGCATCCACAACTCTGGGCAACCTGTTCCAGTGCCTCACTATCCTCACAGTAAAGAATTTCTTCCTTATACCTAATCTAAACCTACCCTCTTATAGTTTAAAGCTGCTTTTCCTTGTCCTGTCTCTATATACCCTTGTAGTCTCCATCTTTCTTAAGGGCTACCTTCACATACTGGCAGGCCACAATTAGGTCTTCTGTTTTCCAGCTGAACAATCCCAGTTACCAGCCTTTCCTCATAGGAGAGGTGTTCCATCCCTCTAATCTTGGTGGCCTCCTCTGGACTCAGTCCAGCAGGTTGATGTCCTTCCTGTGCCACCCAGAGCTGGATGCAGCACTCCAGGTGGGGTCTTACCAGAGCAGAGGGACAGAAACCCCTCCCTCACCCCACTGGCCACGCTCCTTTTTAGACAGCCCAGGATACAATTGGCTCTCTGAGATCCAAGTGCACATGGCTGGGTCATGTCCAGCCTCTCATCCACCAGCAGCCCAAGTCCTTCTCGGCAGGGCTGCTCTCCATCTGTTCATCCCCAGCCTGCGTTGGTACTGGAGTTTGCCCTAACCTAGGTGCAGCACCCTGCACTTGGATTTCTTAAACCATATGAGAGGGCTCTTGAGGGCTTATAAGTGGGCTTAGAACCATGAAATTAGGAAGCTGAGTTCAACAGTCAGGGAATTCAGTATAGCAAACAGGGAAAAGCTTGCTGTAAGTTTTCCAGTTTGTATCAAATAATGTGGACCTTGGCACTACTGACATAAATAAGGATTTTGTGCATAGTCAGAGAGCAATGAGCAAACCACCATTAGGGAATACTGACTAGTTATTATTACTACAATTCAAAAAAGAAAAAGCAGAAGGTATTTGAACAATGAAAAAATTGTAATGGGTTTTGAGGGACAAATTTTAGTCCTAAACTGATGAATGAGGGTTTGGCCATTATAACTACAATAGCTGTCATAGATAGCTTGCCTCTTTGAATCAAATTACAAAGCCCTTGAGTGCTACCAGCGAATATCTGGAGCTTTTATGAAGCATATGTGTCTCCTAAATTTATCTGTGGAGAAAGAGGAACATTCTGCTTTGTTAGCACTGTCACGTAGTGTGAAATCTGTCTCTCAGAACAAAAATGAAAGCTAATAATGAGCTGCAATGTATTAAAATGGGCACTGATTCTTTTGAAGTGCTGCCTAGATCCATGCTAGCAGTTTGAAGCCTTTGTAACAATCCATAACAGAACCAAAAAGCACACTACCAACTTGCAGGGTAGTATTGAAGAGAATAATAGCAAATAAAAGATCCCTTGAAATGTGTGCCCACCTGTCCTAGCTTCAAGGGTACCTCAAAATGCGAAAACTACATTTTAAAACCTCTGATGATGAAGGGCGTCTGGTGGTGTATGCTTATTCTCAGGGATATCACTCCATTTCCTACTGCTCTAAATGGGTAGGTTCCCTCCTCAGTCTGGAACAGGCCCTGCTGCTGATGCTTTCTACTTGGGTGTGTACACACACCCCCACCCTTTCCCATGGGCACCAGTCAGCGCTTGTTCCTTTGCCGTGTTGTGCTGCCTCCAGCCAGGCTCTGGATACCAGCTCCTGCAGCCTCAACAGGAGATCCAGGGCAGACAGCGTGTCCCAGAGTGATGGCCTCACCTCCTGCGTGGGGAGTGGTGCTTTGGATAAACTTACCTGCCAATCAGTCATTTCTTCCTCAATGGCCGTGTTTCCCAGAGCGCTGTTCCTCTGTCCCTGGCTTCTCCACGTGGATCCCATGCAAAACTCCCCACAGTGCTCAGCTCTAGCGCTGCCCGTGCCATAAGAAGTTTATTTCAGATTCTTCAAAGAGAATTCTTTATTTCACATTCTTTAGAGAGGTTCTATTTATACACCCTACTAAGGGCAGTAGATTGATAACTCTGACTCATTGCTCGCTTGTGGGTTGTCACAGCTACTGGATTTTTTCCTGCAGTTCCTAGCACCATTTTATCATTCTCTGACTTGCAATTAGTGTTACCAGAGAAATCTGTGCTTACATTTTCAGAATTGTATCCTGCTTTTTTCAGGGATTTGTGAAGTTCTGAATTCCAACCCAGTCTTTCCCAGCTTAGTGTTGCCTGCATATTTAACAAGCATATTCTGTTCTGTAATCCAGTCCATTGAAGATACTGAATAATTTCAGATCGGGGACAAATTTCTTTGTGGAGTGCTTCAGAGTTCCAGGGATGTGATTTGTAAGATGTGTCCCTTTTTTCCCTTGTATTTTCGTAGTTGATGAGATGGTGAGTGAAGCTCTCTGTCATCAGATGTGCAGGCTTTGTTATAAAAGACCTGTACAATTATGGCTACATTTATAGGGCTATATAAGGCTAAGTCTGTAGGACTGCAATTAAGACTGTAGCTATAATGATTTTTAGAAGTCTTTGACTACAGCTTCAATCACTTTTAGGAGTCAACTGAAGGTCTATTAGTGTCTCGTCAGTAAAATCAGTATTGAAACTATCCCTTCTTCAGGAATATGGCATTTTTGTTTATTTGCTTCTGCACTAAATAGGTGTGCATAGGAAAAGTTTAGAAGAGCTTACAGTGATCCCAAAAAATGTAAATTGGTGAGACAATTTCTATGGTATATTCTGAGTTAAATTTATTTTTGTAAGAACATTCAGAAAATCTATGAGAGCAGAGTTTTGTTTGGGAAGCTGCAACACTGAGAAAGATTTTGCAGAAGCTACTTTCAATAAATACATGTAATAGAAATTAAAAGCCAGTACAGACTTGGATTGTATGTGCAAACATCTGCTATCTAGAGGCAGCTATCAGAAAACTGTACCAGCCAGAGCAAATGGGGATGCTAAAGGAAATGCAAATAGTCCGCTACCTGGTAAAGTCCAGGATCAGGAAATGGATTAATTTCCTGCAATCTAGTCTTATTTAATATACAGTAGTACTAAATCTTACTGGATTTAATCCCAGGCATGTGTTAGTATAAGAATGATGTTGACAGCATGTTTGGAAGGCTACCCAGAGTCACGTTAATATTTCTCCTGAAGCTGACTCAGTATTATGCATGATACTGATAACCACCTTCCAGCGTAAACACAAAGCAGTTAAAGAGATTTTCATAGACATCAATGCTATAAAATTAAGGCTTCAATCCTGAGGTAGCTAAATTGTCAGTGATTTCTGGCAAATAATGGCCTTGGCTTCAATAGTTTGTTTCCAGGTTTTGAATATGAGCTCACTGTCTCGACTAGATTTGCTCATATAAACTTGTGATGTCAGTATCTAGAAATGCCACCACGTGAGAATCTGATCAGAACTGATCTGCTTTGCTCATAAGTAAAACTTTATCTGTGTCAGTAAGTCACTGTTCCTTCAGTGCAGAACACAGTCAGGTGGTTTTAATGCTATGAGACTGCAGATAAAGTGGAATCATGTTCTTAGTTCAAACTAGTGTCTGCATTCCAGTTGACTGTGTCAGTCTTGCTGCTCAATGAAATGCTGGAACAAATGCCACTTTGCTACAGAGACAGCAAACATGCTTTTAAAGTATGCTTTGTTGTTTTTTTTTTCTTTAAACAAGGGACCATTTGTTTATCTGTTAATAAATATTTATCTACTGATCACTCTAACAACATCTATTAACCCACTAAGAAAAGAAAGACCAATGTTCTTTTATGGGAGCCATATGGATAACCCTTTGTAGAGGTTTGTTGAGTACTTCAGGATACACTTGCTAAGAAATAACCAAGAATTGGACATAATTTATGAACTGCAGTGATTACAGTTTCTGAACTCCCTGTGTGCTGCCATGTACCACACAATTCTCACTTTCTGAGTCCAAAAGTCAAAGTCTGATGTGCCCTGTGTTGAGAAATAAAATTATTTTGGCATCAACTCTGGTACTTTCAGTTTCCAGTTTTCCTGGAACTGAGAGGCCAGAGAAATCCTCTCTGCTGTTAGGCCATTGTCAGTTTGGATTAATTGATTATGCAAGCCGTAGAATTATGAAGGTTGGAAATGAGTTCAAATATCACTGAGTTGAGCCTTTGACTATACACCACCATGCCAACTAAACCATNGCCGCACGCACCGCCCGGAGCGCCCGCGCACCGCCGGCTCCGGCTGCGGCAGGGATGTGCGTGTGCCCCGCTTTAAGAGCAGGGCGAGGGACAGCCCGAGGGCCAGCGGCAGCACAGTGGTTAGTCCATAAACTAATTAGTCCATAAAAAACCTCCTTCAAGCCTGGCTGAGCTGCCCATATTCTCCTGTAATCTAAAAATACAAGTACATAATGACACTAAGATGTTCACCCATTAATTACTTCTACTGCCAAAAAAAAAAAAAAGGTATCTAGACTCGTAGGATAGTTTAGGTGGGAAAAGACCTCTAAAATCATCAAGTCCAGCTGTTAACCTATCACTGCTATCTTCCCCACGAGACCATGTTCCCAAGTACCAGACCTAGACAATTTTTTAACACCTCCAGTGGTGGTTCCACCAGAGTTCCACCACTTCCCAGGGAAGCCTCTTCCAACACTTAACTGCCCTTCCAGTGAAAAAATTCTTCCAGATACCCAGCCTGAACCTCCCCTGGTGCAACTTGAGGTTGTTTCCTCTCATCCTGTCACTGATTGCCTGGGAGAAGAGGCTGAACCTGACCTGATTATCCCCTCCTTTCAGGTAGTTGTAGAGAGTGAAGCATTAAACACATTAAACAATTTGACTATGTTTTCTGAGGAGTATTTCCTAGGTCACTGATTCCTGTCCCTACTGAGAAAATGTATGTAAAATTCCTCTTACAAGTTGATTGTGCTTTGCATTATAAATAATTTAGTTCAGCTGAACAAGATCCTTTTTCAAATCTTGTTAAGCTGAATCCTAAATTAATTTGTAAACAGCTCATATCCAGTAGTTTTGCACTAATGTCATCCTTTGCATTCCATAGTTGTCCATTTTCTGTTCCACAGCATTGTTTCCCCTAACTTACCAACAGAGAGTTGTTAAACCTTTTCAGCCCCATTTTTGCTAGCCTAAACAGACCTGTCTTTGGTAGGCTACTCCTGGGAGACTCCTTCTTCTTCTTGGCACCCCGGTTCTTCTTAGCACTTCTTCCAGACTGAGCTCTTGTTGGATATGGATACAAGAACTGTGTGTAATATTCCAGTTTCCATTCATCTCCTGTATGTACAAGGTGAGTGACCTCAGGGGACATGAGGGATGCTGGTTTGGAACAGACAGAGCCTACATTTCCAGTTAGTTATAAACTATAACAATCTTTAATGTTGGCTGTAAACTGCCACTGAAAGAAGTTCTACCAAGAAATAAAAGAGATAATATCTTGTTTATAATAATGATACCGTGTGTCCCATCAGAGTGTGAGCATCACAGAACAATTTCCTTTTTTTAATCTGTCTTTTGGTGACGGCCGCTTTGCTTGCCCCGTGTCTAGTAGAGCTGCTCTTTCTCTCTCTTGGCGAGTTCCACCGGCACCAGTTTCTCTCTGCGCTGGCTCACCCCGCACAAGGGCGTCCTCACGTATTTCCTGCAGAAGCACAAAACCCCGCACAGGTTGGCCGCTGCGTGCAGCCGGCAGAGCGTTCTCCCTGCACCTCGCACCGGCCTCTGAGGGCGGAGGAGGTGCCCGGCAGGACGGCAGAGCGCACCCCGGAGCCAAAGCAGTGACCGGGCCCCGGGGATGCTCGGGATGCTCCGGCGGCTCCCGGCGCTTCCCCGGCTGCCCGCGCGGGGGCGGCCCCGCCGCACGCACCGCCCGGAGCGCCCGCGCACCGCCGGCTCCGGCTGCGGCAGGGATGTGCGTGTGCCCCGCTTTAAGAGCAGGGCGAGGGACAGCCCGAGGGCCAGCGGCAGCACAGTGGTTAGTCCATAAACTAATTAGTCCATAAAAAACCTCCTTCAAGCCTGGCTGAGCTNGCACTCAGTAAGGACACAAGAAAATGCCAATCTACAACCACTATCAAAATTCTCATGGAGCCTTGAAGTGACACCCAGGACAAACCAATCTGAGATACAGGATCTCTCCTTCCCATCCAGAGTTGCCCTCCCATCCAGGAACACCAAACAGTGAAAGTGCTGGGGAGCCAGGCTTGGCCACAGGTGTTCCTGAAAGGGATGTTAAAAAACCACCTTACCTTCAGCACCAACAAAATGTTTGTTTGGCTATTGAGATCAACATGTGCAAGCTTAAGCCTTGAGAGAATCAGATTTTTCCCAGTTTCGTTTTTCTTTTTCAGTATGTGGCATTGAAAGACTTTGTCCCTCTGGCACCTGAGGGTGTGGTCACATGCTTGGTACTTACTGTTTTGCTAGTTCCATGGATATTTGCTCCAAAGAGCATCCTTTTGTCTCTGGTATAAACACGATAACAAAAGCCAGTGATGCTAGGCTCATTATTGTGTAAATGAAGCACACCCAGGACAAGCCAATGAGCTCTACAAAGGAAGAAAACATGTTTTATTTAATTTTCAAATATTGCAATTTTTCTTCCTTTTGCTGTATTTTATAGGATACAGCCCCTAATGCACAGGAGAAGCTAGAAGAAATATAGGCTGTTATTCTTAGCTCACACAGTTCAAAAAGGATGAGTGGCTTTGCTTTTTCTAATACACCTTATGAAAGAAAATTGACGAGCCCATATTGCCCTGCTTAGCAAGAACCTATTGGTTTATTTTGCTTGCAGTCACTCTGGATGAAAACAGTGAGTAGCCATTGTTACTGCTTTGTGGGAAGGCAGTGGGGATCACGAATGCCTTGAATTTTTGCCTGTGTCTGGTTTTGGTGCACATTCCTTCTTGGAGCAAATCCAAGCATTTTTCACACTGTTACAGTTGTCTCTAGCTAATCCTCCCCACCTGTCAGTGCCCAGCATTTCCACTGAAATGGAAAAAGTACTGTGCCAGAAAGTGATCCAAGAGTCAACCCCTCATGGGGCCATCCAAGAACTGGTGGTTTTCGGAGCCTACAGTCCAGGAGCAGATAGATCCTCGGGCCAAGGAATGAACTCTGCAGCCCCTGCTAAGTTGAGCAGATGCACACCCAACAGGCTGCTGCAGCCCCATTAACCTTTTTCCCTGCTAAGGTAAACCTGGACAGCTGAGACATTTGTCAGTTTTGTCATGACCTGAAGGTTGCAGCTGAAGCTCCTAATTCAGCTGGTACCTCTACATCTGCACCTAAGTGCAGATGCTGCTGGCCACTGTCACCTCCATTTGACAAGAGAATTCCCAATTCTGCCTTTCTGCCGTAGACAAGGAAGGCATATTTTCTTGTACTTACACTTTCATAATTACAGATTAGACCCAGTTAAGCCAAGGGAGTTACTGCAGCTTTACAGTGATTGAAACTGAGACCAGGATAACAGAGAGATGCACATTAACAAGTAATGCTGCGTGACAAGAGGGGACCTCCCAGGGAAGCAAATGACACTGAGCACCTGAGGTCTGCACTAGGTGGGTTTGGGAACATTTCCTTAGGAATAACTCAAGTTTGGTCCAAGGACTGAGCAAGTGTTGGCAGCTGGAGTGCCTGCATTACTCATTTTCTCATTTGGTTTTCCCTCTGGTCCAAAAGCTTGTGCAGTTTAGGAGTGCAGTTCTGCAATGTAAACCAAAGTGCAGTGAGTGGGAGCAACAGGATGGTTTCCTTCTGAAGAAGACCCTTGATCCAATTAAAGTGAAAAATGTGAACACAGTGAACTTTACCTGTCATATTTTTCTGAGTTTTAATCAAGATAGTACTCAGGATGGAGCATGTTGGGTTTTTGTTTCTTTCTCTCTTTTTTTTTTTTTTTTTTTTTTTTTAGGAAAGAAAACACAAATGTGAAGCCCATTTTAGTAACAGATCACACTAGTTTTCAAATCTGTCTCAAAAAATATCTAACGGGATGAAAACCAGCTTGACTTTTAGCGAGTTGATTGTCTGCCTGTGGTGGAGAATAATGTAGACTTAAGGGAAACCTGGAATTCTGCTCCCTTATATATTTTGATTTTCAGCACATATTTTCCTCACAATAAGACTGAAAACTAAAATTTGCAATGCCTTGTATAATAAAAAATTAGAAAAAAAATTTGCTAATCAATAAATTTTAGCATCATCATTTAACCTTCCCCTTTGATTATCATCACATAGGAAGTCACTATGTGGTAGTCTGCTTTCTCGATTTCAAATGTGAAAGACTTTTCCCTCACATTTTTTTCTAAAGAAAATTTTCTCCAGTCCAAGACATTCCTGTGAAAAGGAATGAATTAAATGGGATTGTGTTTAAAAATGTCTGATCAGAAAAGCTGTGGTCTGATCTAGAACAGAACTTGCATTGATTTCAGAAGATGCAGGACTTAATTGTAAACATTAGGTATTTTCAGCCTAATAAGGCAACGGTGTTTTCAAACCTGGAGTTTCACAGCCTGTGGAGTTGAGGTGCAAGGTGGTCTGACAGCCAGCACTGTGAGACTGAAGTTACTGGCACAAGCACAGAACAATTTGTTGGGAACAGTGAGGTTACAGCAACACCTAAATGGAGATATTGGCTCCTGGGGTATCACAGCTTCAATTTTAGCTATGTTGTTTGTATAGGAGAGATTTATTTTGCCCACTAGGAGACTATCAGCTTGGAAGGACACGGAGAAATCTTACCAGTTACAGTCAAAAATGTCAAGGAGATGAGGAGATTTATACCCCAGTTCATGCTAGATGTCAAAGCCATGGCCCGTCCTCTGATCCCACCGGGGAAAATTTCACTCAGGACCAGCCAGGACACTGAAATACAAGAAAAAAAAATGTTGTCTTTGGAAGGATGACTCTCTTTGCTGTACATCTAGGTACTCAGGATTCAGGTGAGGCCACCTGAAGGCATAAGTTGATTTTCAGGGCGTTAGGTTTGTGAGGGCCCAATGCCCTGCAAGGCAGCATGTGCAGCAATCAGCCTCCCCCCAGGCCACCATCCCTTCATCCCTGCCCAGTGGGTGCCTGAGCCAGTGACAAGGGGCACTGGGCTGGGAAGGTGAGCTCTGACTGCACATCTGGGTAGGAAAGTGAGTTCTGACTAAATAATTCTCGAGTGACACAACACTGATGGAAGTGGGGCAGCAAACCAAACTAATCTTCGGCCTCAGAGGGGCACTGTGTGTTTATGCCACCTTATAAATCAACCTGCCACACCAAAGTATGCTTGCTATTCCAGCTCTCTGCTCCATATAAATGAGATTGCTGAGGTACAAATGAAGAGAGAGGGATTGATTTTTGACTCCTTCATGTCACACCACACCACAGGTGATCCAAATGCTGGTGTTGCTAGCTCACAAAAGCAAATTCAGACATGAAGAGCTGGCTGTACAACCACCTTGATAGCAAGAGCAAAAGAAATAAAAAGACACATTTTTGTACTCTTCCTGATTATCAGAAAACAAATGAATAAAAACCCACAAACAAACAAACCCAAAGCCCATCCAAAAACCCACTCCATCCTCTCCTGTTGACAATCAAGATACATTAGCAAGAGGTTGCTGTGTGGAGAGGTTGTGGGTCAGCAGATGACTGGCACAAGAGCAGCAAGGGACATATGGATGAGCTGTGTCTTCAGGCCCTTGGACATGGCCATTATAAATTGCTCCTCCATGCTGTTATTTCTGCAGAATGAGAGATGGGAGTTTACTCAGAACACTTGCACTGATCCGTCTAAAATACACATTTTAAAAATAGGCTCCTGTGTGTCCAAGTGTGTTTCACACTGTGCCATCTCTTCAGATGCTTGTAGAATTCCTGTGCGACAGCACTGGTAAAGGTAGGGAAAAAAAGGTGTTTCAGGAGGAGACTAAAAAGAACTAGCTGAAATGGGAAAAAAACCCTGAGTTTAGAGTCAACAGAGAAGATCTTAGCAAATTGTAGATTTCTTTGTACCATAGATTAGAATTTAAATTTTTTTTTGTGGACCTGGCCCAGATTTTTATACTTTTTAAAGAAAAATTAAAAAAGCTTCACGCCTACCATGGGAGTGACTCAGAAGAGGGATCATTTTATTACAGAGAACCAAGACCACACTTCGTAATGGCTTAACCCTGTTGGGCATAGTCAAGTGGCCATAACACAGCCACCACAGAGCCAGAGAGAGGCTTTTTTTTTTTAATGACTTGGATCACGTCAAACTTTAACACACTTGCTTCTGACAAGACAAAAGTCGCTATAAAGAAGCGCCCTGGGAGCGTTCTGTGGTGTGCCTGCAGACGAGGCAGGAGTAAATAAGCAGCAAGCTGACTTCTCAAGCAGGTGTTTTTCCCTGCCAAGCCAGCTAGCCCTGCACCTGAGCAAATTCATGGGGATGGCATGATTGTATTTCGCTCCTCCTCAGCACCAGGGCTGTTGAAACCAGTGTTGTTAGTCACAGTCACAACCTGAAAATCAAAGCAGCAAGATAGTAAGAGGCAAAGGAGCCCTTCTGCGTGGTGCATGTGCAGCCCCTGCAGTTCACCTCCCCAGGATGACCTGCCAGCCAGCACCCAAGCTTGGCTGCAACAATGATTACACATCAAAAACTGGCAAAAGACATACTTACTGTCATGTTAGAATTAAAATAAAGGTTGAAAGAATTCCAACCCACTTTCCTGCTGGGCATAAACCAAACTCCGGGAGCAAAGCAGAGTTCAGGGTACTGGAGGATGGCTCATGCTGCAGCCGAAATGTGTGACACTGCAGCAACTCCAATACTGTGCAGTTTTCAAAGGACAGACTGACCCTTTCAGCCTAACTGATAATTTGTCTGGAGGTTTGAATTGTGTTGTTTTCCTGTTAAGAAACCAAAATACTTGAGGATCTGCATCAGCTGTAATAGTGGTTGGCTGCTTTTATTGCAACCACTTATTTAGTTCAGACAGATCTCACCAAAACACCAGGACTGCTCTCCATGTCTGCTAGTGGTAGCTGCACCCGCTGGCATGGCCCTGACCTCTGCTCCACTGGCAAGCAGTAGATAGGCTCATTCCCCGGAGGAGAAAGAGCAGTTGTGGAAATCTGACACTACAGTCTGTTTACTCCTTTCCCCAAGCTGAAGCAGCAATAACCATCGATT
This sequence comes from Rhipidura dahli, assembly GCA_013399225.1. Taxonomy (NCBI): domain Eukaryota; kingdom Metazoa; phylum Chordata; class Aves; order Passeriformes; family Rhipiduridae; genus Rhipidura; species Rhipidura dahli. The sequence goes on from VXAC01008078.1 coordinate 1,071,935, forward strand.
CTTTGCTTTTAGCACCTCTCTGGGATTGTGTTTACTATTTGTACCTTTGCCAAAAAGCAGCAGCTGCTGTAGGCATGGCAGGGATGTGACTTGCTCTGGGGAAGCCAGCAGCTAGGCTCAGGCTCCCATTCATAATGACTGCTGCTACCTTCTGTGCTGTGCACACAACACTGCAGAAATTTAACCTTCACGCTCCTAAAGTCGCTGCCAAGCCTCCTGTGTGCTCTGCCTTCACCAGCCTAAGCAGTGGCATTCTACGGGGGAAATCAGCTTGTCCTTGAAAATAGGATACAAGCACCCCCCTCCCCCCCGTTCCTCCATCTGCTGTGTAATCTAGCAGAATTTCCAAAGGATGCTGGAACCACACTGCACACACTCTGTAGTTTTCAGCGTCTGCTCTGGCCACCCCTGGCCCGTGTTAGTGGAATGGATGGAAAAAGAGCTGGTGCTCCCCAGGTCAGATGTAGGTAAGAGATGAGGCTAAGGGCTGGACAGCATGATTCTCTGTGCTCCATTCAACAACTGCAGGATTTGTTGCTGCAGGCAGTAACTCACCTTTGCTGACCCACAGTGTGTTGTGTGTTGACAGCAGTTAAGAAAAATTGTGCCGTTTAATGGTCCTTTATTTTGGTACAATATAGAGAAAAGAACACACTCTGAAAATGCAGACAGAAATACTGCACTGGGTCAGAAAGCTTAATTGTTTCATTAAATATCACAGAAACTAGATGGCCTGATATTTCTATATGCCCAAGTGGAAAGAGCAGAGGATTCAGATATAATAAACAGTCCCATGACCAGGATGGTGACATTCACCTCTAAACAAAGTCACAGGGGCTGTAAAAGCAGGAAACAGAATAATAATGGAAGATTTCAGCTACTCCCATTAAGACTGAATAAATTGCATAATGGAGCACTGTGGTGGGAGTACATTTTACATACCAGAGATGATGGTTCCTTTTAGCACTTTGTTGGATATTTAATGAGAAAAAAAAAAGGCAAACCATGCTTCAATGCTGAGCCTGGGTAGTTCAAGATGCAACCATGACTAAGCTGCTCTGTTATACTGGTTACAACATTTAAAATTCAATATTCTTGTTGAAAGGGAAAAGCCAAGAGCCAATCACATTTTATTTTGGAAGGAGAACAATATTAACATAAGCCTGCTTTCTGTAAAGAGCAGGGTAAGGGTTTCAGTGGTGCTACAGAGAATGTGTAAATTACGTGGTTGAAGGCTTAAAATACACATTCAACCAAATAAATGAGAAATAGCTCAGCACAGATAAATTACTGAGTGAAGAAAACTGTTAGAAATAGGAATGTACCTTTCAAAAAGGTGTACACTGTGTACAGACAAAGACAACACAGTATGACAGCTGAAATGTTACTTGCAATGTCATCATCAGGCAGCCCAGTGTTTTTAGAGTGTGCTGGCTGAGAGGATGAGAGGCCAGGGTCGGAGGCAGTGACATCCCAGCATTAAAGAAAACATTCCACTGGGATGCAGGAAGGCAGCACCCTGTTAGACTGTACGGAGCTCCTGGCTGCAGCTAGGATAAAGCTGGGTAATCTCAGCTGGAAAGGCAGATGTGTACAGTGTATTGAAGAAGAGTCCCAAGGAAAACCATTTCATTTGGAAAGAGTTAAGGAACATGGGGTTAGAAACGGTGAGTCACTCTGCTTTTCAGTCTCAAAGAGCTTCGGTGAAGTGCTGTGGGATAGAAGAGTAGTGGGTTTAGTCACATCCTAAAAGACACAAATCAAGAGAATCCGAGTGAAATTACCAGATACAGCAGTTAGGTGAAGCAGAAGCATATGCTTTTTCACACAATGTGTATTTCCAGCTGTAGAACTCACTTTCACAAGATGCTTCCAATGTGAAAAACATTAGTCAGTTAAATCATTAAATGTTGGGTGTTAAACATTACTTCTCCATATGTGTGGAAAAGATCCATCCAGAGTAAAAATATATCCTCAATATTTTTCTTTAGGTTTTCCAAACTACAGATAGGCAGAAGAACAACTGTGCATGCTTCATGGGTCTTTTCTTCTGCATTGTCTCTCAGCACTCATTATGGGCTATGGTTGGAGGCAGGGTAACACACTGATTATGTGGATTTTTTATTTGAGCCAACATGACCAAATGAATGAACTTTATACCAAGTCTGCAAGCAAAGAGACATCTCAAACTTCATGTGATGTCTTCCTTATTTCCTTACTTCACTGCTATGCAGTAAATATATTTTTTTTAAAAGAGATAAATTAACATACTTGAATCAGAGAAGCAGAAAAATCTGAGAATAACTGAGAAATACCGTGAGCTTGAGGGCGCTCAACATTCGAGTGAGGTACGTGAATGAAAAATATCCTTGCTTTGACCTTTTTCCTGCCAGGAGGTAGAAGCAAATTGGAAGCTGCTCAGCAGCTCTCATTATTGAAATATTAGATTCCCTCAGTATTCATTTGTCTGCTTAGCATTTTTTTTTCCTGTACCTGTATTGTGTGAGATCAAATTCTTTATGGTGAGATTTAGAAAACGGCCATTGCAATACTTGAAAGAATTCAAGTTTCTGAGGTATAAACTCTGGAAAGCGATTAATTTGACTTAAAGCTTAGGAGGGAAGTAGGCAGGAGTATTTTAGACTCTGAAAAGGACTGGGTTGTTAACAACACAAGGTCCAAGGGAAGATAAGGAAGGGATTATCCCATGAAGTAACACAGGCAGACCATCTAAGAATGTGTAACAAATTATCAGTGCTGGGCAAGGATGCAAACAAGTCACTGCAAAGCTGCCAGGTGACAGCAGGACTGGACTTATGACTGGCTTTGCCAAGACCAGATTTTTATTCCGGGCTTTAGGAACCCAACAGGTTTTTCATTTTCCTGGCTTCTGGCTTTGCTGGGTATTACCAGAAACAGCCAGGTGTCCAGCCCCTTCCCACTAAAGGCCAGGTTCAGCAGCAGCTGGTCTCGGTTTCAAAGGGCACATTGTGCCACCAAAGGGGATGGCACAAGCCTTCATACTGTGTGTGGTGATGAGGTGTGTGCCTGTGAGAGCAGAAATGGGACAGACCTGGGCTTGGGGGGGGACACAGCTGCTGCTGTCACACACCAGCACCATCCCAGCATTGCTCCCAGTACTGTCCCAGCATGGCTCCCAGCACCCACAAAACGCAACTCTGGCCAAAGCTTTTGCAGCAGATCCAGTGACAGTCATCTGGGGGGCTGGCAAAAGTGAGGGATGCTTAGATTGCAACAAGGAGAAGGTAGGAGGGAGTTTGTCCTTCTCCAAAGCAGATAAAGGAGATATGACACACAAGAAGTGGACTTAGAACTGTGCCCATAGTTTTGTGCAAGAGGCCAAAGCAGATGATCGTGACTGGCATCAAAATCTGACTTTGCTTAACAAGAGACATTTTTCTCTCTGGCTCTGCCCCATAACATGAGACTAAAGTGGCTGCTCAGAATTAATAACTGGCAAATAAAGAGCAAATGAGCATCTGTATTGCTTTGGAGAGCAGGTAAACTGCCAACAGAGTGCCAGCCTGACAGGGTCAAATCCTACCCTGTGTGTGCACATTAAAAGGAGAGGAATTGCTGTATTGCTGAGAGATGGGAGAGTCAGGAGAAGCCTCAACTAATCTCATGCCTCTGGCTGCATCCTGATCTCTGCAGATGAAGGCAATAAATATGCACTTTAATTCTATGGCTGCTGAGGTGCTTCTCTCCAAGCAGCAGACTACTGGTTGCAAGATACCTGATGCCACTGATGATCCCGAAAGAGCTGACCTGGTGTGGCAAATCTAAATTCTTTTCCTTTTCTTATGGTACACCACAATTCTTGTTCTAATGGTTAACCCTTTAGGCTGGGTCCTTGCTACTGCATTAAGTAGGACAAGTGGAATTTAATCCTTTTTTCTCCGAGGCTGTATCAGAGTACATAAAATTTGTTGCCCACTGTTCGTACCATTTGCATCACTATCTAAATAGACAGGCTAAGCACCCTCATGTGGTTTTTTTTTTAAGGAACCTTGCAGTGGACCATTGAAGTCACTGCTGGCTCCTCCAGTTTATGTTAGAGCAGCAGGAGGGCTTTAGAGGAAGATACTGATTCCAAAGCATTACCTCCTTCATCTGTGCTCTGGGTCACTTGAGAAGGAGGCCAGAGAGATGCAATTCATAGTGATCCTTCCTCCCTTAACCTTCTCACCACTGCAGTTCTGCATTTTAATACTTTTTTTTTTCTTTGCTATTCAAATTTTCATCTCCATGAACTTGAAATAAATGCTGTGGTTCATATGGGCTTTCCTTTTAAATGCAAGGTGTTCAATATATTCTTAAACCTGTTTTCAGTGGCCGTCAATTTCTGTCCATTTTCATCTAGAAAGATTAGTCACAAATGAGCATTTTTAGAGGCAGTGATCCCCACTGAAGGATTACTGGGCAAGTAGGGATAGATACATAAGGATCTAGAAATGGTATAATTCTCTTAGTTAATGTGATGTGTAGACCATACTGCCCAATAAAAGTGTTCAGCAGCAAATCTATCAGTAGAATTGCCCTGGTTTCAGCTGGCAGAGTCCATTTTCTTCTGAGTAGCTGGTGTAGTTGTGTGTTTTGAATTTAGTATGAGAACGATGTTGATAACACACTGATGTTTTAGTTGTTGCTAAATCAAAGAGTTTTCAGTTTCCCATGTTCAGTTTTCCATTCCCAGTGGGCAGATGCACAAGAAAGTGGGAGGGAGCATGACCAGGACGGTTGACAGGAATTGGCCAAAGGGATATTTTGTACCATAGAGCATCATGCCCAGATTATAAACTGGGAAGGGTTGGCCAGGAACCACTGATCACTGCTTAGGAAAAGTCTGGCCATCAGTCAGTGGGAGGTGAGCAATTGTATTGTGCATCCCTTGTTTCTCTTGGTCTTTAGTCCTCTCTCTCTGCCTCTCTCTTTTCCATCACAGTTATTGGTATTATTGTTATTATCATCATTATGATAATTAGAATGATTCTTTTTGTTTGTTTGTTTCAATTATGAAACTGCTCTTAACCAATGCGTTTTAACTATTTTTTCGAATTCTCTTCCCTGCTGGGCAAAGGGCAGGGGAAAGAGTGAGCAAGCAGTTGTGAGGTATTTAGTTGCCAGCTGGGGTTAAAAAGAAGAATGCATCATAGCCTTACTGTTGGCAGACATGTAATAGTCTGTACCTCTTTTCAGGTACCCTAAGAAAAGTTGTTTTGAACTGATGTGTGAGATGAAAATTCTGTTTGCAACTGGATATCACAGTCATCATCATCCTTTGTTATGTAGACACTCAAATTCTCCCATCAAGACAGAACAACATGCAGAGCAGCAGAAAAAAAAAAAGAGAGAGGGGAAAAAAGAAAAATTTAAACAAGCTTTCAAGGGAGAACGTGCTTATTATAATAAAACACATACTGCCCTCCAAAAAAGGGCCTTTTAATTAAAACCTGAAATATGTATTCCTGTTTGTAGGTTTTTATTTGTTCAGAATATTGAATCCAGGATAATCCTTTGAGGCATTTACAGAGGAATGACTGCAGAAGCCAGAAGCCCTAATTCACGAGGAAGTTGGTATATTAATTAGTTTGGCTTATCACATATTTCACTTTTACAAAGTATGCAGAGGAGAAATTACCCAGTTGGGTGGCATAAGTGAACCTGTTTTTCCAGTACTGAAGGGCTATTGGTAGTCCTTGAGGAGTTGCACAGCAGAAAAAAACCCTGTATTGACACATCAGTTGGGGGCAATTTAGGCCTTTGCTCTTGAAGAGCAGAGATTTATTTGTGTGCATACCTCACAAAACTCCCAGTAGAAAGGATAAGCAACCTTTTACAAAAGTGACTTATTTAGTGAGAGGCCTGTGGTGATTCAGGTTTTTTTAAGTTCCTTGCTGGAAACTGCTGCCCATGCTTTGCTTTGGTTGCTGCTACAGGAAGGCAGGGAGGAGGAAGGTGTGAAAGCTCCGTGTTCAACAGCCACAGAGTGTCTTTTGGTTCTGTTTCTGTCGTAAGAGTTTTCCACACTTAGGGTTGATTTTCAAAGGCAGCAGAAGCTGGGTGCCCTCCTGTGTGCCCTTGAGAAAATCTGCCTGGCTTTCCTCCCAGAGCTCATTGTGGCACAGAAACTTGGATGCCATGGGAGAAAGAGTCTCCTGACTTGATGCACTGATTTACCGTGCTCTCTGCACTGTCTGACACTCTCACCTTCCTCAGCAGTGCCAGTAGGTTATGTGACTGATTACACATTCTTACCTTTTCAGCATAACTATTTTCTCATACTTCATAGTACATATTTTAGTTTCATGAACTTTAGAAGTGAAATAAAATACTGACTTTGCATTTGAAGTCCTACTGACAGTTTTAGCTTTTGCACAAAGCTGGCCCAAGATCAGCTTGCCTCTAAAAAATTCTTCCCCAGCCCTCTTTACTGAAGGAAACTGGATTTTATGAAGCTTGACAGATGACCTGCAAATTTTTCACAGATTTCAGCGTCACGATGGTCTTGTCTCCTAGAATATGGTTAAGGAAACAAATGTAAAATCTTTCATTGTCTTTTATATGACTATCAAATAACACTACTATTTACTGAATGCTTGAATGTTTAAATTTGACCTATAAAGTAAGAAGGGCAAATTTAACTAATGATAAGCAGCCTTGACTACCATACCAAAGCTTCTACAAAAGGATATTCAAGGCTCACTTGACAGTGCACCACTTTACAGAAGATAATGCTGCTGAGGAACAAAAGAGCATGGTTAGGCCCAATTGCTAGCTAGGATCACAGCAATATAAATTCTCTAGGGGGTTTCTATGAAGTGAGTCTTGAGGTAAAATGCTTCATTTTGACCAGTGGCTACTAACTAATGCGAGCTAAACTTTAAAACTGTGCATGATTTTAAGCACAGGCTCTATTCCTCTAAAGCAGCACCTTTGTATCAATGGGTTTACTAACATAGAACTATTAGTAAAGAGGTATTTACAATACCCAGAGCATGAAGCTCAGAATACTGACTCAAAACCCTCTTTAAGTGGAGAATAACGTTCCAAACCAAAGGCAGTCACCTATCTTTTCAACAACAGATTGAACCACTGTTGCTGCAGAGACACAGCAGGAAGAGTGGCTGGGGCATGGTGTTGTCTCTCCCTCTTTTCACAGTACCCAGGGCTCTGTTGCTCAGAAGGCAAAGCCCTTGGCCTGATCCACCAAGACTTTCCCTCATGAACATACTTAGAGCTACAAACAGAAGCACAGATGTCAGTGAAAATGATGTCCCTGATTTCAGGTGTACTTCACTGTACAGTTTAAATTCAGTCTCGGGGTTGAAATATAGTAACACATAATAAAATAATTAAGAAGCTCCCACTGACATTCCCATGTCTCATCATGGCAAAAGTATTTTTTCCTTCTTATGACCTTTTTGACATTTAAAAAAGCCCCCCAAATTTGTAGGTTTTATCAAGTGAGATAAGACAAACCTATTCATCCGAAATTTTAGAAAGCACCTTCTGCAATTTGAAATCCTGTAATTAATACCCAGCTATCCAAAAAAATATTAAATTGGCTTGCACTTCACTACTACCAATCAGTCTTTGAAAAGGCAAACCTATTCCTGGGATAGCTGATGCGTTAACAAGAGGCTTCAGATAAACTTTATCTGGGGCAAGGAAATAGGGAGAAGTGGGCAACTTAAAACTCTTGCTTTATTTTTCATTTTGGTATGCACCTTGGTAGTACAGACAGTGTGAAATAAAGGCCACATGAGGCAGCATTTGAACAGCACGGGAATGATGAACTAGATAAGCACTTGGAGTGTGGTATTCAAACCACATGAATGCATGCATTAAGAGATGATTCAGTACAAATAAACAGTGCTAGGAATCCTGTCATAAAACAAAGAATCCAAGATAATTTTTTTGTTATCTGAAATAGGACTTTCTGTACCATTTCTCAGTGAAACATGCATATTTCTAAGGTTTATTATCTTGATTAAATTCCAACATAGCGTTTAAGCACTTGATTGGCTTTGAATAATTGATTTAGTCTTCATCACTATCCCATTTTCCAGAGTAAACCACAAAAAATCATAAAACTGATGCTTCTCATTTCTGTGAATTTTAAGGTCAGGCCACAGTTGCTCTGAAAAATGTAGAAACTCAAAAATAAAACATTGTAAACAAATGTCATGCAAGCCAATGCTGAGCATAAATGTCTGTTAGCATCAGATTCCTGTACACCATAAATTAATACAATAACCACATTTTGTAAAAGCCTGAAATACTGTTTTAATGTCAAAGTTACTGATGTGAATTCTAGACATCTGATTTTTTTACCAGTGTTTTCCAAGACAGTGCAAAACCATTAAGCTTACAATATTTCAAAACACAGGAACAGCCAACTAAATCCACGGAGGGTTCAGAGTTTCCACATTGACTGTCCTCATTCCCACAAGATTTTTCAGTTTCAGGTCAAGCATTTGGTGGCCAAGATTAAACCCAGGAGCATTAAGGGGCAGAGAAAAAGCATCCTGTACAATCTGGATTGTCAGGATGGCAAGAGATATGACCTCTGTCATCAAGTCCCTGGGCTGTTCAGTGTCAGATGTCAAACCAGCTGTTCTGGGTTTTGTTACAGATGCATTTAGCGACTGAGGTGAAAGACACATCAAAGGTTCAGCGTTTAACTGTGCTAATGAATCATGCTTTAACTCAGGTAGCCAGTTAATCTAACAATCACAGGATCAAATTTGTCTCCAGAATAGTTCTCTGGGCTTCAGGGCAGTGTTCCAGCACTGGGTCTTGGCTTGCTTAATCCAGGGAAACACACAGAGAGAGACCACCCCAAACCACGTAAGATTGTATAAGAAGGACAGTGATGGACTGAAGATAGACTTACTTTCTTCTTCACTTCTATGGATTTCACTTTTCTTGTGAACCCCTGAGCTTTCTTGCAAGCTCCTTGATCTTTCTTGCCTGATCCTTCTTCCCCACTTTTCCCAACTTGGCTTTAAAGCTGCATTTAAGTGACTCCAACAGCTTACAAGAAGATGTAGAGAAAACAAGTGCGTTTTTATATGGGAATAGAATAGAATAGAATAGAATAGAATAGAATAGAATAGAATAGAATAGAATAGAATAGAATAGAATAGAATAGTTCAGTACAAAGGGATATACAATGATCATCTAGGCTAACTGCATGACCACTTCAGGGTTTACCAAAAGTTAAAGTGCACTATGTGTGGAATGCTATCCCACAGTCCAATTTATTTTCCCGGTCACCCCCAAAGTCCCTTAACAGCAAGTAAGGAAGGGAGCATTGTGCCAAAGGAAAGGTCACAGATTACACAGGTTTCACAGAATATTCTGAGCTGGAAGGGACCCACAAGGATTATCGAGTCCAGCTTTTAAGTGAGTGGCCCATACAGGGATTAAATGAGGGTTGAACCTGCAATCTTGGTTTCATTCACACCATGCCCTGATTTAGAAAGAAGGGGTCTGAAAGCCCCCCATTGGTGGAGAAAATATTACCCTTAGTTGGTAATTGAGAAATCTGGCTCCTGCATCAGTCGGATTCCCAAACATGTTGAAACATCTGTTCCATTTTAGGTACAAATTATCTCAGTTTTAAAGTATTCATTCTAGCTGATATAAATTTAACTCAGATATACTCAATAAGGCAAATCTGCCTAGGTTTAAACCAGAAATGGACATCTGTCATCCTAAACTACACTTTCATCAGTAAATATTTGCTCTTAAGGTGTTTAAGTATGTTAAATTATATTTTGGGGTTTATATATACATGGATAGGTAAGTGTGGTATTTCTTCGTGCCAAACCCTGAAACCAGAGAACACTTCTCCAGCTGCAGATACTGACTTGCCTTGGGTGTGTTGTGGCCACAGCAATCTGTGTGTAAAGAAGGCTTTAAGTGCTTAGGGCTGGGGCATCCCTGCAGCTCTGAGGTGTCACCTGAAAGGGGAGCTTGCCTCCAAGAAAAGATCTCTAGAGTTTATCCATTGGCTTTGAAGAGCCACACAAAGCTGGCAGCTACTCTAGGACATGAAGTAATAGAACATCTTTGTCACAGGTTGGCAGAGACATAAGTACTTCTCGACTTTATACAGCTAAGTTTTGAGGTTTTGAGGGTGATTCACGTCATGAAATTGTCCCTTGGTCCCACTTGTAGGTGTTTTTGTGGATTTTCATCTTCATGCTCAGCATGAAATGCAATGAAGCCAGCAGAGCCGATGTGATTTGCTCCAACAGATTATCCCAAAGTTCACTGGCTAACTGCCTAAATGCTTTTGCAGTTATAAAGAAACGTGTTTAAAGAACTTGCAGAGGAAGAGCTCTTGTGCAAGGCACCAATGCCATACATGCAGTCCAAATATATACATTTGACATCACTCTCTCATTAAAGGTGTTCCTTATTCCACACCAAAAAGTCCCTGAGATGTTCATGGATTCCCTTGAACTTCACTCCTACGATATGTGTAAAGAGGTACTGCCCAAGTCCTGCTTTGCTCACTTGCCTTTAATTTGCAAGAACAAATTCAGACTGGGAAAACATGCTCTGTTTGGTCCAGACTCAGTCTGCATTACTTGCTTCTCAGCCTAAGATTTGTTGGAGCCATTCTGATTTATTTTTGATAAAGACCATTGCCTCTAGACCACATTTCACCCCTGCATACTTGTGTGTGGTGCCACTATGCTTCTTCCAGCTGCTTACTGGTGAGGTTATCTCACTCAGGAAATATGCAGGAAACATGGAGGGAAGTTGTCCCTATTTATTAGTATTTGATCATAAATGGTGCAAAAGGAGATGACCAAGGCAGAAAAGCAGCTCTTTGGTAATGAGTGCAATCATCTGTATTTTGTTCATCGGGTCTGTGAGGAGAGCAGCAGGGCTCTGGGCACCCACTCTGTTTCAGGGAGGGTAGACCTAAGAGAACTCTGCTAACCAAGAGAACTCACTTGCACATCCTCCATCCAAACATAGGAATCCCATACTTACAGCCTTATTTTGGAAAATAAATCTGATAGCCCAGGAGCGTGGCTTTCCTCATTCCAGCATCTCAACATACTGTATCACACATGGCGATGAGTGAAGGAAGTGACACCTCTTTATGAGAAAGGACCTCTAGATTTTGCCCCTCAAGTGGTTTGAACAGAGCAATTGGCAGATGAGATGCTCTGAAACTATTTTAGTTAACTCTCAGTCATTTAGTAAGTGGTCATGCATGGTCGTGGCCCTAACTAGATTTTTCCTGTGTGTCCTTTGTGTTAAATTAATTTCCAGGGTCACACTGAGTGATCACATTTTAGCTCGGATGATGAATTGGTGATCTACTTCCACACCACACTCATCTCATTCACCTGCACTCACTGATCCCTGTGAAAGGCCCAGCAGTGCTTCTGCCAGGCTCAGACTCCTCCTGTCCCTCCCCCGCCCCATAGCAGGTTCCAAGGGTTCTCTTCTCCAACAAGGAGGAGCCCCTTGCAGTCCTCACCGTTCACATGGCAGCCAGGAGTGCTTTCTCTGGGGCTCTGTAGGCATCATTCCCTCATGAGAACAGCTGATCCTTGTTTGACCTTTCTGACACACAGACAAAGGTAACCCAAGACAAACATGGGTGTCAAGCCCCCTTGGCTAATGACTGAGTGCCTTGAAACGCCTCTGCAAGCACCCCAAGAGAAATGGCATGTGCTGTTCTGTGGTGTGATGCAACACTGATTTGTTGCATCTACAAAACGTCCTCATAATTGTGTGAAATTGAGTGTGAACAAGCAGTTGAATAGTGGTTCATCAAACATAATTAAACTGAAACAGAGCAGCAGAAATACCCCTTTTATCTTGTGTAAGGGCTGATGATATAAATACAGAGCACCCCAGCATCAAAAAATTGACTAAGCAGACGCTTGCTAGTCTGTAAGTTCTTTTGTAATGCAAAAACGACTTTTATCTCTCACTGTCTATTTTTGAGGGCTCCTCATTATGCTGCCGGGGTGCTTTGATAAAAGGCAATAAATATATTTAGCATATGTTTAGTTCATTAAGAAAATCGATCTACTTTATGTAATTAGGCAACAAAAGAGAAATCATGGAAAAATACATCTATAAATGTCTGCTATGCTAATCTGGACTGAACTATCTCTTTGACCAGAGTAAAAAAAAAAAAAAAAAAAANAAAAAGAAAGAAAGAACTGGGTAAAAAAAGTACACAGTAATTAAAAAGAAGATGATAGAGCTCAGACTGTGTGATCTGTCCTGTGAAGAGTATGTCATTTCCTAATGGTCCTACATAAAGTCTCCTTTATCCCCACAAAACATAATGTGGCATGGACTCAAAATAAAGTGAGTGAATTTATTCCTGAAATGGCCTTGTGGTGTGGAAGGAAAAGAGCAAGATCTTCTCTACTCTTTGTCCAAAGGATGCTGATTAAATCTACAAAGAGAGGTGTCCCCAGCACCACCTTCACCTTATCCAGCCATGGCATGGAGGCAGGAATTGCATGGAGCATGAGATATTTCCATTGAAAACACAGCGGTGCAAGGGTTACAGTGCTTTTGTACCCAGGTGCCCCAGGCATCGCCCGGACACAGCAGCCAGCAAGTGCAGCCTCCATGCCTCCTTCCCATTGCCGAGTAGACAATGGAGAACAGTCTGCTCCAGACCACAGACCAGATTTAGAGATGGGTAACATAAATATGTTAAAACTGTTTACTTTACATAAGCAGAGGGGCTCATTTTTTTTCTTTACACTAAGAAAGGTTCACTGAAGGTAAGAAAGCTAGGCTTTGAAAATACATTCAGGGATTAGGGCTCCAAAGAGCAGATGTTGTAGGCTGTACACGAAACACAAATTATAACCTTGCATTCCATTCCAGACTATTTGAGCATGATAGATCCTTTGCAGATTCCAATGATCTCTTGGTACTCCAACCGTTGCATTTTCTATACGCTGTAAATTTTAACTGAATAGTGTACATTCAAAGGCAGGGGAATGCCTTGAAAGTACTTAGCTGCAATTTGAAATACCTTTATCTCTGCTAGACTTGGCCTTCTCTTGCTAGGCAAATGCATCTGCCAGTATAAATTGTCTCACAGTGATTTTAAATGTCATTTGTCCATGGTGGAGCTGAGAAGGTGCCTGTTCTTTCCCATTTTCTGTTTGAAAGCATTTGAGCTCTCAAGTCAGGAAAGAGGTCAAAAAACAAGCACTGGCCTCAGACTTCTCAGATCAGCCTGGAAAACACGTCAGTTTTTGTAGCCCTCAAGAAAATAGACATTGTTCTCATTAACTGTATATTAGGCCAACTCAAATGACTAAGAACCCATTTACAGCCAGGTCACCAGGAAAGCAGATTGCAGCAGGAGGCCAAGACTGAACATGTGACCCCACTCTAAGGGTCATTAAATATGTGTTTGAAACACACAAATAAAAGTTCAAGTAACATTTTCTTTCATCCCTGGTTTCGAACCTATGTCATAGAAAGCAGAATCCAGCCCCAAGACAATCTTCGAGGGAAGCAATAATGCTGGAATAACACGGTCAAGCTTGCTGCCCTGGCAATGAATGCTTATCTCACACAGCCCTCCTGGTGAGTAATGTTTAAAATAAATAAATACTGCAGGGGAGTTGTTGTTAGTGCAATTGTTGGGTTGTATCCTTGTGGCAAGCTTTTTATCATAATAGTACAGAAGAATACAGTTTGTTTGCAAGGCAAGTTTGAGCCAGGGTACAAAAGCACATAAAGTCTGTTAATAAATAATGAACTGAGCATGTGGGTTTTGCAGAGTGGCTTAAAAAATTGACCCCTTCGAAGTACAATGTTATGCAAGTGCTATTGAAACAAAACAAAAGAAAATTGAGAGATTTGATTTCTGGTCCCGTGGAATGACAGGTATGGTCTCCTTTGGAGAGAGTGGGACCTGTGCAAGTGCAATGGCAGCTGCAGCAGCACCTTAGCTGTACAGTGACACACCTCTGTGTCCTTCCACTGGTGTTGTTCCACACAAGTAGTGCCAGTGGTACTACAGCTTGCTCATGAATTATGATGCCTTGAATGAGCTTTCTGCATCTAAAGACTATTACACAGTGAGAGGGACAGATCCTCAGCAAGACTCAGACAGGCTGGCATTTCATGGATTTGATGGTGTCGTACCATACAGAGGTCTAGAGCTTACCATCATCTTGGGTTGATGAATTAGCAACAGCAAATGCCTACACTTTAACCTTCCCAATGTAAGGACACGACAGACTAGAAAGAGGAAAGAGAGCAAGAGGCTCCATAATTTTGCTGTACAAAGCTAACAGCAGGTCTTGACTGAAGAGGGACCAATTAATTACAGTGAATGGAAGGGAGATCAGGAGATCAGGTCAGTGACCTTAATGGGAAGGGCCTCTTGTACATGCCAGACCTACCAGGATGGTCTGTGACAATACCAGTGCCTATTGGCAGAAAACATTGCTTTGCCCAACTTAGGAACTGCCCAATGCCAAGCAGGGCATGTCATCCCCCCACTTAATAATGTAAATAAATTATAACAAAAAGTTAGAAAAGTGAAACACTTACTTGGTCCAAGACCTATGGAAAATGCAGCAACATAGACAAGCAGGCTGGCCAATGAGAGCCATTTCAGGACCACAGGGACCTCCCCACTTTCCATGTGAGACCCTGTTGTGCTTTTGCCTCCTGCCAGGGCAGTCCTGTTCAGTTCTCGTGTTCTGGCAACGTCTGGGCTTTGAACATCAAATGACAATCTGTCTGTCGAAGCCATTAGGTCCTTGAGACTCCCATTGGTGACAGTGAAGTTTCCTGGTCTCTGGAGAAAGAAATCCTCTGGAGATTGGCTTCTACAGACCTTGGTGACATTCATATGTATGTTACGGTTCACTAAGCCCATAGTGACCAACGACACTGCCATAACAGAAGAGCCAATACACAGAAAAGTTTTACTTCCAACTTGGTCCACAAAAAGCGTGGCTGGGACTGTGCTGACCACTTTAACCACCCCAACTCCAGTAGAAGCCAAGCTGGCAGCTTCATTGCTCTGGAACCCAACTGACTTCAAAACTGTCGATGCATAAAATAAAATGTTGGGTTGCCCAGTTGTTTGCACAAAAAACACTAGAGTGAGTCCTACCAGCATTCGTGCCCTCATGTTGTTTTTTGAACGAAACAGGTCAAAGAAACTATATTGATGTTCATCTTTCAGGGAAGACTTAATCACAGTAAGCTCTTTAGTAGCATCTGACGTTTCCCGCAGCCTCTCCAGTACTCTTCTCGCCACCTCATCGTTATTTTTCATGACAAGGAACCGAGGGCTTGGTGGAAGGAAATACATGGCAATGGCTTGCAAAGCACCTAATGGAATCACAAGGCCAAACATGTACTTCCAGCCGTGAGATACGCTGGCAAATGCGTAATTTGAAATATAGGCAAAGAGAATGCCTACCACGATCATGAGTTCATTTAATGACACAAGGAGGCCTCTTCTGTGCTGTGGGGCGATCTCGGCAATATACACACATGTTGCAATTGATGATAATGATATGGAGATACCTATGGCAATCCGGCCCACAATGAGTATCTCGTATGATTCATAGGGCAGCAAAATCAGACTCCCCACCACAAGTAAAGAAGATGCAATAATAATAGCAAGTCTCCTTCCAAATCGGTCTATAAGAAATCCACCAGTAAGGGATGCGAATAAGGCCCCAAAAAGCAGGGAACTTACAACGACTTCCTGCTCTTTGCAAGAGAGTGCTAAAATGTTACTCATCTGAAGAAGAGCTCCAGAGATAAGGCCCAACTCATAACCCATCAGAAGTCCACTTACAGCAGCAATAGCAGAAGAGAGAAAGGTGAATGTTCCACAACCTGAAATAAAAGAATAAAACAAAAAAACTTGAAAGAGTGATTTCTGCAGCATTCTGACAATTAACAGTAACTTCATTTGATATACCAGTTTAAAAAATCTCTCTGTAACTTTTAGGCAAAGCAGTTAGGTACAATACACATCCAACAGCAGTGATGGCATAAAAAGCTATTTCTGTAAAGAAAGAGAAGTAATTAATATAAAATCCTCTTTAATTTTAATGCTTTTGTGTCCCCTATCTTCCTGATCAGAAGTCAATTAGGTTTTGATCAGGTCCTAAATAATTAAACCTTCTGCTTCAGAATATCATTGCAAAAAAACAATGTGAGAAACCGATTTTTGCCTTGAGATTTTTCGGTGCTTTTTCTAAGCTGAAGAAGTCTCATCCACCCAACTAGTACAAGGAAAGCATAAATTTCTTAGTCAAATTGCTTCAGCCTTGACTTGAATAAGTGACAAGTTTTCCCTCACCACTTACTATTTCCTTTGTTTCACCTGAAGATATGAAGGGTGCTGGTACCATTGTTTTTATTTTGCCAAATGGAGACTTATTCAATGAGCACCAGGCTGATGCAGATATCTGGGATATTCTAGGGAAACCGGTCTTTGAGGCAAACTAATGAACATTCTAGGCTTTGCTCGTGTCTGAACTCAGATTCTTTGGAATATCTTGATCAAATATTTTGCACCACTTTTGACATCTGCAATGTCAGGAAAAAGAAACAGATGATGAAAACAATGCAGATTATATGCCTTTGAATGTCCACTTTAAAACAAACTCATTTTACACAATTGTGATTCATTGTTTATTGTTACAAGACAGATTTGACTGATCATATTCTACTAACTGTGAAGCCTTTTGCACCCTAAACCTTGAAGAATATATCGGTTTGTTATTGTTGGTCTTGTTCTCTCGCCCAGCATGATTTTCCTCTCATCATGATGTTGGCTGCCACACAACTAGGAAAAGAGTAAATTGATTTCTGATTTTCCAGTTAGTTAGAGAGATGGGATGGGTCAGAGGAGAGGTAGCTTTTGCAGCATAACAGAGTCCATATTTGGTTAATTCTCCTGGAGAGAGTGGTATATGGTCTAATTGGAAATTATACATAAAGTTTGTTTATTTTTAGCTTATTTTTCTAATACATTAAGGCTCTTTGATCACACCGACTGCCCAGAGTTTCTTGGCAATAACTTTTGAGCACTTTGGTGAGGATCAGTCCCATTTGACAGAGGATATTACATTTCAAAAGCAAATCCTGAACAGAGAGGAGAGCAGCCCTAGCAGTACATCTGCACTACTGAAGTAAACAGTGCCAGAGCCCAGGCCCAGACCTTGGCATGTGGCCACATACCCTACTAAATTGCTGGCAGGATCCCTGGCACATTTGCACCCCAAACCACCTTGTGTTCTCCTAACAATTCCACCATCCCACCCTGCAGCTACTCCACAGGCAGACGGGGTTGTTTTGGAGGGTAGCACAGTACATCTGTGAGAAATGCCTCCGGGGTCAGGGGAGAAGTGTAAGCCCACTAAGTCTATTAAGATGAGTATCACCTATTAGCTCTCCTAACTTTGAGCAAAGCAGAAGCCGAACAGCAGCTGCCCAGAGATACTGAGTGCACCAAATGCACCTCAACTCACTCAGCCACTGAGCTGGTGTGGCTGGCAAATCAGAGACAGATAAGAGATGGGAGAGAAGCACGTGGTTTTGTCTTGATGGGCCATAAGGACACAGGGGGAATGGGATTATTGTGAAAAGTCTTTCAGAAAGTGGGGACAGGTGATAGATTTATTGGGATGGAGATGGGATATCTTGACGACACTATCAGAAACAAATTTGCAAAATGTCCAGTGATGGAACAATCTTTTTTTTATATTGTTGATGTCCATATCTATTAATATGTCTAAAGGTTTTTATTCCTTTATATCTGCAGTATCTGAGACCATTTCACTTATTTTTAATAGAGCTTAGTGCATGGGCTAGAGCAAGATTCTGCTGTACTTCCTTCAACCCCTGAACAGTGGAAGTACTGCTGACTACAGCCAGGCTGCTTTGGGCTGCATGTATTCAATCCTGCCAGGCACCCATGCATTATTTATCATTGCAAAATGCAATTTCTCCTTCCCACTTATACTTTTGAGTTGCCTGCTTGCTGTATACTGTTATATCTGGAGAATATACCCTTCCAATGTATCCTGGGTGGAAATCTGGGCTGATAACAACACAGCATTGTGCTGAAGGAATGAGCTTGCATATCAGAAACTAATCTGCTAATTTGATTATAGTGCTCTGCCCAAACTACTGTTCAGTGCTGGTGTTTGTGCTTTCTTGAATATCTCTGTATTTTAGATCATTGAGCCATGTACATTTAACCTAAGACTTATATATTTGGAGTAGAGAGCACTGTGAACACCCAGTCTGACATTCATGAACAGCTCACCATAATCTTTCAGACATGCTTCAATTACACTTTTTCTGAACTGGGCAATTTAAAATATTCAGCTTTGATTTAAAAGTTGCTAGTGATTGAAAACCAATGACTTAAAGTCCTAAGTTATCCCAATGGTTTAACTGCTTTCACTGTAAGTTATCTGTAAATTATTTCTAGACTTAATTTCTGCAAGTTCAATTTCCAGCCATCAGATCCCGTTCTCCATTTCCCCACACTTAACTGTGTTCACTAAGTACAAACTTACAGCCTGTCATTGAGTCATCTCACAGACATCTCCTTTTTACCTACTTACCCTGGGAGGCTTTACAAGTTTACTACTCTCTTAAGTATTCAAACCCCATTCTCTGAACTTTATCCAGGCCATCATTCTTCAGTAAATTGTGATCTGGACCCAGTGCTCCTGCAGAGATTGCACAGAGCCAGATAGAAACCTGACATAATTATTCTAGTCCTGGTGGACATTTCCCTCTCTGCTTGTCTAAGGATTCTCACAGATATGTATAGGAGCTCATCTTCTAGTTATGGTCCAGGAAAACCAACCTCTTTTCTGACTGGATTCTTTCCAAGGCACTGCGTTGCCTTTAAATACGGCCTGCCTCATTGCATCCTAATGGGGAATGCCAAGCACTGTACATTTGTCTGTATTAAAATACCTAGGATGGGTTCAACTTACCTAACTGAGAGACATCTACATCATCTCTAGGTTTCTCTTGTAACCACTTGAGAAAAATAGGCACTTCTAGAAGTCTAAATTAGGTTGTATGCCTACTTCTCTCCATTGCCTATAAAAGGAAACTGTGCGGCTTGCTCAGATGCAGATGTCTAAAGTTAGCAGAGAGGAACCCCAGGCAGCACATTCACTTGCAGTCAGCAGGCCAAGGCATCCAAGTTGCATTCAGCCAGTGACATATCCCATTTATTAATCACCCATCACCTTTATCACCCACAAATAATCTGTTATTATTTTCTTCCAAGTAACTGGGAAAAAACAAGTTAAGTAACAGAAAGGCAAAAACTGAGTTTAAAGCTCTCCAGCAGAAACACAGCAGCATGGACAGTGTACCCTATTGAAGCTTTGAAATCTGTTCTGCACAGCTTTTATCTCTTAAAATGTTGGATTGTCGTTTTTGTATAGCTTCAGTTTCTGAATGGCAGTGTCAAGTCAGATATCTTGATAGAGTCCACCACCAGCACTGTTCTTTACAATTCAGACTGTGCTCACCTCAGTCTGTGGTGCTTCAACCATCACAGAAACTGAGAAGGTTATTTATTCTTAGTTTGAGAGCCTGTACAAGCTGGATGTAGAGCTTGGACGCCTGGGAATTGACAGGGAAATATTCAAGCCCATCTATTTCTTGCTTTACCAAGTAGGACAATTTGACCAATGTTTCTTTAGTTTGTTTTTACTGGGTCAGCTGGTATCCTTCTTCATGTGTCCAGTGACACATGCCCACAGTTGGACAGGAATAGTGGAGGCCTGTAACTAGAGCACCCCCGAATGAAAAGCAGACCTTGATGTGATGCAGAGGGAGATACACTGTCCTTCTGCATCAGCAGCAGCAAAGTCAGCAGTTAACTTGGTGTCTCTTGTCCCTCACAGGCACTATTCCACTGAAAAACATTGTTATATCACCATGAGGTTTTGTTTTAACTGGTGTACCCACAACTTGCCTGCTCACAGCTGCCTGCTGAGTTGAACCTTGAAATCTCTGCTCAGTTTCCCTTCATGGCCTTCCTCTAGGCAAAATTCCCCCTGACTTCAGCATATGTTTTGCTTTAACATTTCCAGATAAAGCATGTTGCAGTAGTTGTACTCACAAACCTTTTAAGTGTCACTTTTAATGATGCTGCTGGCAGTTCTCAGGCACTCCTTTTTTTTAACAAAAAGCTTCTTTACATATATATATTTCTCTTATTTTTACGAGATGTCAGCAAAACACATGGCAGTGTACAGCCAAGGGGAATAAAATATTTTAATGATAGCTTCCCGGGAATTTTCTCCTTCTGTCTGCCACTAACACCATGGCTAACGAGTGTGTGGCTGGTATGTGACAAGTGATTGGAGAGTCTATTCTCCAGTTTCCCATGTAAACAAAGTGGTTTCTCACAACTGTTGTTCGAGTCAAAAGCAGCCCTACTTGGCAAACAAACCCATCTTTAAGAACATTCGTTGGAAGTGTTTATGCTTGGTTCCTGAAAAGGAGACCAACTCTGTGCAGTTGCAGTTCAGCACAGAGTATTGGTGATGAGGCTGGACGGGGCCAAGCAGTAAGGGTGTGCCCCTTTATTTATTTTCAAGCACATATTTGGGAAAAAAAAGTCTTTCCAAAGGCATGGTACTTGGTCTGTGCATGTATTTTATGGGATTTAGGGATAAATGATCAGTGCCAGGGAAGGTCTGCAAGCAGGCTGATCTGGGGAACACCACTCTTCACCCACCTCATGGGAGGGAGAGATGTGGGAAAGGTGCCTGGGAGCCCTTTCCAGCTCAGTTTGGCAGTGCTACACCCCACGTTAGTCCAGACACTGAGATTCCTGTGATGTAGTTTTTCTTTGCTTTCTCCCAGGAGATCATTCAGTGTGCATATAGAAAATTACTCGGAGAGGGGGGAGGGAGATTACTTTATGTAACCTGTGCAAATATATCTATTTTGACAGGAGGGGATTTGACAATCTCTTCCACCATGGTACTTTCTTCTGTTTACTTTGATTTAATCTCTGATGAGAAATGTCTCAGTTTGGAAGGGAAATTTTTTAAATCCTTGCAAATTCTTTGATCTATTTAGACTTTCAGAAAGTGAATTCAAGCTCTGTCAACCATTGGTTAATAAGCACAGATTAGAAAACCACAGTGAGTTGAATTCATTGCCTAGATATGAATCCACAGCATGAAATATCTTTTTTTTTTCAATAGAATAAGATATCTACTTTTATCTACAATAAATTTTAAACTTACAGCATCTGTATCTGAAAATTTTAAGCTATCTTTATAAACATGTTTCTTCTCCATCTCAGTGCTGTCTGACATATAAAAAGTGTGTATTTCCAGGGAACTAGTATTTAAAATTTCCCAAATTGTCATTAAAGAAGATTTTGCTGAGGTGTATAGCATGACAATCACTTTTTTTTTTTTTTTTTTAGGATAAATGTTTGATGGCATATATTAGGAAATGCTACACAATTAAATCTTGGTTTTTCTTCTCATGAAAGATAATTCTCCCATTTTCATATTATTAGGATCTTTGTTGCACTGTCACAGCCACTTTCTCTATATCATCCAGTTGTCTGGTAGAAAGAGATCTGTGTCACCCTGTTGCTCTATTCCAACACCTGAGGTTTCTTTAGATCCAGCAGCTGCTCAATATCCTATTAGCTGGGATACACCTGATCTGACTGTCTCTCTAGAAGTCTGTCATGGGATCTAAAACAGTTACCCAACAAGATCCTATGGGATGAAACAAATGGTAGCTTTGGGATGAAGCTATATAGCAAACAGAGATGGAAAAATCTCAGATAATACTAACTTTAACCAAAAATAGTGTCAGGGTCATGTGGGATCACAACCATTTGATAAATGGGACTCTTCCCACCCAAGTGTTAAAGGCAAACCCAAACCAAATATTGTGTAAATGGAACTAAAAGAGAAGGTGGAAGGAAACTAATGTAACCACTTATTTTCACACATCTGAACTCCTCCAATGGTGGGAAGCACTGTATACTTTGTACAGCATAAGCCAGATTAATGTACTTTGTAAACAATATTCAAATTTCTTGATCAAAAGCCCCCTGACAATGATGGAAAGACAGGGAATGTAGATCCTGGACAGACCCACCCTGGCCATGTACTCTCTAACTGTTCTGCTATGTAATTTCATTATGTCAACAGGCAGCCTGTTCCCTCATTGCATTAAATGGCATTTTGGTTTTGTTTTGCTAGTAAGAATCAAAAAGTTCTTTTAATTTCTAACTAGGTAAATAAATATTCCTCAGGTTACTGCTTTGATTTTTGAGGGTAAGGACAGGTGTGTAATTTGCACATACTCTTCTGACCTTAATCCATGTGCTGCAGAAACTTTGCTGTCTGTTTATTGCTATCCTGTGACCATCTGCACTGCTCTCCTCAGTCCCTAAGGCAACGATAGATGTGTCTGCACACCTACTGACTTTCTGTTCTGTACTAGAACCTCCAATTCCAGTATCAGAAGACACTGTTCCAACAAAGCATTTGTGCCTGTGTTATCTGAACATTCTTGCATTAGTCAGTTCATTCATCTCTAAGTGAACAAAATCTGTTTGGGACATAGTCACTTCTGGCTTCTGACCATGCTGCCCTGTTTGGGTACAGCTGCCCTGTGGCTGAGAAATATCATGATTGTGGGGCATTATCTCCTTCATCTTATCATCTGTGAAAGAGGGAAAGAGGCTGAAGTTTAAAAACCATGCTGCAACTGAGAAAAACTGGCTGAGTAGGACAGCAAAGATGAAGAGCTATGAAATTCAGTTTCTGCAGAAGAAATGCTACAGTTGGTTTTTGAGGGTGTCAGTACACAAAACCTGTTTCTTCCTGCAATGCCAGGGAAGTAAAAACAGGAGGGAGACCCTGTTCCCCCACTCTGCACTGTCCCCCTGCATGAGCAGGTGCAATGCTTGCCTGGACTCCCTTCACTCACTTCGGTGTAAAGGGCTGAATTGCCCCTGCGGGTGCAAGGACCAGATCACCACTGTTGTTAGAGAGCAGCAGGTTCTCCTATCTTTCAGACGGCTGATCTTCATAAAGGAAAAGGATTTACACAACAGCACCGACACGAGCAGTAGGACCGAGGCCTTTTAGCGAAAGTATTACACAAACTTTCAATAAAAATTCAAGCTGGCAGCCCCCCTCCTCACTCATACGCTCCCCTCGTGCACTTTTAGTAATGGAGAAGGCATGTCCCGAGAGTCCCTCGGCTGTGTGGGGCCGCTTTCCCCCAGCCCCGAGCATCAGCTGCTGCTGCTGGCCAACAGCTGGCACCCGGCTCCTGCCTCCTTACCTGGCGCAGCCGGGAGCTGGGGCCGGCTGCCGCCCCGGCTGCTCTCCTCATCCTGCCCTGCTCCCATCGCCTGCCTCTGCTGGCTGAGGTCCTCCGTGCTCTGCCCGGGTACCATCACTGCCCCCTTCGCACCTTGGCCGGGAGCACTTCACGGGGCTGTGATCCTTCCCCGGCCGGCCACGAAAGGGCAGCCTGTTTTCCTCATGGCAACAAGTTGCTGAAGCTGGCTGAAACCAAATGCAAACCACAAAGTGGTTCGTGAACAACTTTGTTGCTATTTCAGAAGGCTTTGCCCTTTGCAGTGACACAGGCTGTTGCTATTCTGGGGAGCCTATTGCAGGCGAGGGGAGGGCCGTCTGTCGGAAGTATTGCTTTTGCCTTTTAACAAATAGTTGAGACATCAGACATCTATGCAGAGCTCCATGCACACTCCTTATCCATTCACTCACAGGGTCTCCCTCTCTGTTTCCCTGTCTCTCTTTTCCTCCTCTCCCTGGTGTTCATACACACAGGTTTTTAGCAGAGAAGGCACACTGAAGAGGAGGGTTTGAAGTGTTTGCTGTGTCAGCTCAAGTCAGGGCACTAAGCACATACACGCGGCATTGTTTCGTTCTTGTAACTCATGAGCAAGTTATGGTGAGAGGTAGCGGAGAGGAGAACAACCGTGGCAGCCCTTTGCAGCCTGTGATAGTAGGAATCAGGACTTTTCATGGCAAAGATGCACATGGCATTTCACAAGCAAACGAAGGGCACGCCACCCTCTTTTCCATGACAATTATTTGTAGAAAAACTGAGACTGTCGCAGCTGTATTGAGTCCAAGGATTGATTTTAACCGCTGCTGGAAGTCACTGCATCCTTACTTGCTTCTGTAGCAGCGGTGGCCAGAGGCTGGATGGCAGCAGCAGGGAAAGCTCACAGTGGGTGCAAGGTGAGAGGCTCCCTGTCCTGCCCTGTGCTAGTCCTGGTGTGAGAGCCTCCAAGTGCTCTCAGCAGACCCACTGCCTCCATCAGGCAAGTTGTCCAAATTACCCCCAGTGGGAATCAGTGTTGTATAATCTGGCAGTGCTGCAGGCTTCTTGTTTGTGCTCTCTCATTGCTTGCTTGCATGTTTGTTTTTGTTGTAATACACTAATGCCCAGAGATAGCATGGGAGGGAAAGGCAGAGGTATGGTAGCTTTTGCAGTATTTCCAAACAAGAGAATTTGTAAACATTTTTTTCCTTATGTAGAGCAGGTGTAATACGCCTTTTTCTGATGTTTGCTTAGCAAGAAAAAAATGTGATGAAAGACACTCTAACTGCTCCATCTGACAGCTGCCTCACTGTCAGCTTCAGAAACTGGAGCACCAGGGATGCCATGGAGGCACTGCTGCCATTGGGGAGTTTAGGTTTTGGCAATGCCTTTTACATGCAGTTAAACGAGTCAGCCCAACTCTGCTCTCGTGTTACATACTTTCCTTGTGAAATGTCCACCTGTCAGTCAGTACGGGACACTGTAAGGGCTGTTAAAAATTTCTTGACACATCCAGAGAGGTGTTGTTTCTTCATGGGATATATGCAAAAAGTAATGTTACCTTTTAAAGAAATTAGTTGTATGTTTTAGGAAAAAATATGAGAGGCTGTTTAAGCTGGGGAAGGAAAGGAAATGTTTTCACAGATCAAATTCAGCTGTGATAAGATTCCTCTGTGATAATGTGGTGTGTAATCGACCTCCTCTAAAAACCCACACCTCGTACAGCCCACAGCTCTGCTCAGTGCAAGCTCTCTGGAAACTCAGCTCACTCCATGGGCACACGGCTGTTCCCACCTCCCTTTACACATAATGGTCCTGGAGATGTCAGAGAGCTGCAGAGGTGCCTGTGGCAACTTGACAGGGAGGAAAGTTTTGCTCCCGGCTGTGTGGCCCCAGAGGATGCTTTGGGGTTCACTCCTCCTGCTGAATCACTCATCAGCCATGGCCTAATGCTGATTTTGATGGAAGTGAGAGATGTAACGCAACTGTAGAAAAACCCCCTAAATTAACGCCATCCTCCAACTAAATATACTGATTATATACAGCTGTTGACACATACAGACTTTAGGAGAATTTAAAAGCTTTTCAGGAACTGCACCCATTCCCCTGAATATGAAGCATACTAACCCCATGAGTAAATAATACAAAGAAAAGGCTGCTTTCCATTAAGTAAACAAATCTTATGATGAACAGATTTTATGAAATGAATGTTAAGTAAAAACAATCATGAATATAATTTTCTTTTAATAGGAAAAAAAGGTATTTTAGACAAACAGTGGTATTTCTTTTAACTGTATTTATACCTAGGGCTCACTCCCCTCAAAAGCCAGAGCCTAGACTTATTTTAAATGTTTACCTCCTTGTTTACTAAGAAATCCAGTCAAATAATCCATTTTTCCTTTCTAAAGTTCTGCCTTTATTTCGTGGTATTTATGCCAGCTGCAACACAGCAGTGGTTTAACTTTTTCCCCTGGGGTAATCTGGAGGTATGCACCTAGCTTGCAGGCAGGGTAAAGCAGCCAGCAGACCCAGTACAAACCATAATAGCCAGAGAAAATATGAAGGAAGAGGTCCTTACTCTGAGGGCTTGTGTCTGGGCTGCCCAAAGGGCAGTGCACCCTTGCCATGCTGAGTGAGGGCTGCAGAAGTGCCAGGAAGGCTCCTGGGCTTCACCCTGCTCCCTCAGTTACACCCTATGCCAAAAAACTGTATCAGTGTAATATGGCATTTGGAAAAAAAATGTTCCCAGTAAGTGGAAATGTAAAATATTTTAGCCTGAGATCTGCTGTTTGCATGGCATTGTTAGGAAGGATGGGCAGCGGTGTCATCAGTTTCAGCTGATTGTGAAAAGCCATAGCTCAGCCGGTGTGAGAATCTCTTATCACAACTCTGGCAAAAGTCTGAGGCATTGATGTTATTGTTGTTTACTGGTGCTAACTGGGAACCCAGAAAAGGAAGGAACTGGGAAAAAGCTGATTCCAGCCAACAAAAGCAAACAGAGAGAGAAAACAAGCAGCCTATGCTGGTTCTGCAGTCAGGCCAGTTGTAGAGAGACCTATGAAGTGCAGCGACTAAAACCCTTGCTGGTGGCCACAGGGTCCTGGTCCCACAGCCCAGTACCCCTTCCACTTCCCACCAGAAATAAACAGTCAAGCAAGCAAGAAAAACTCTGGTACAGCAGACATAACTGGGATAAGGAGGAAGAAAAGGAAGTGCACTTCAATGCTTTTCAGTTCTCCGTTCTTTTCCTCTTACTGCCTTGCCTGTGCACAGTGCCCAAAACAATGCTTGGCTGGGGCTCTGTGCCAGGAGCAAGCTGTCCCTGGGAGCAGGGGCAGGAGCCTGGCCAGGGTGGTGGCAGGCTAGGGCAGGAGTGCACCTGCTCTGCCCCTGTCATGCCTACCCAGGAAGGGAGTCCTGCTGGAACCAGGGCAGGGAGAGGTGTTGCCAGAAGGCAGCAAATCCAAAATGCTGAGATCAGGCAACAGAATAATGATGCTCTGAAGAGTAGGAGCCCTGGCTTCAGAGCTGTGCTGTGGGAGGCTGGGCAGAGTGGGAAAGATTTAGAAGCCCAGAACAGGAGAGGGTCAAGAGACAGGCAAGGGGAATGAATGTAACACTCTCATGAGATTCCCCTGTTGGTTTTATCCACATACAGTTGGCAAGAAATCATCTTTACTGGTATCTTCTCAGTTCCTTGTTTTCAAAACTGGACAAACACTTTAGTACTAGAAACATGATTAGGCTAGAAAAAGAAGATAAGATAGTCACATTAAATTGCTGAATAATCTGTCTGGAAAATCTGTGAGGCTGATGTGGGGATTTCTTCTAAAATCTCTGGTCTTGATTTGTATTTGTATTTCTGGTGATCTAATAAACTCACATTTGGCACTGTGGAGAGACAGGGAAGTTTGCAATAAGCCAACAGAAATTAATTAAGAGTAGAAGAGTTTTCTGAATCACTTTTCATAAACCACTTGCATCAGAGTTGGGGTAAAGAAAGTCATCTTTTTTCTGTAGATTTTATGATTCTCAAAAAGAAGATAGTGGAAGGCTCCTAATTAATTTATTTGAAAATGTAGATACAAAGCTTTTCAGCAAACTATGGAGAGCATTTTCTTGACACATCAGCTTAAGTTACTTTGCCTTCATCTTTAATTGTTGAGATTTTCTCTCAGAACTAATAGTTTGCCATTTGCAGAACATGTTCATGAGATAGCTGGCTTGGAACAACAGGAGGAAGGCTGGGAGGATGAAAGAAGAAAAGTGACATGGAGAGGAGAGACAAGAAAGAAATGCAGAAAAACCAAAAGAAAACCATTCTATTTATTAAAAAAAAAAAAAAAAAAAAAAAGAGGTACCAATTTAAAAAAGCATGAGTAGCCTTTACCTTTAGTGTTGACACATTGATACTCAGACACAAGGAGGAAAATATGCCAAAATTCCAGTTACAGAGCAATGAGAACTGGATGAAAAAATCGGAGAGCTGCCTCAAGAATGTAAAATGATCCATCCTTCAGGAACTTTGAATATAAAGATTACTGTTATAACTGTTGTGCAGAAAAAGAATTGCAATTCAAGAGTCAGACTTGCAGAGATGCTTTTTAGAAATGCAAGACATATTTCACAAACACAAGGTTCAGGCTATGCCATTTGTGTCATTTTGCAACTGAATAAACTCCAGATATATCAATGAATGGACAATACTTAGAAAGTAAATAAACAGTATAGTCTGATGTCATGTAGAAAATCCGTGACAGAACTGAGAACAGAAGATTCTTTTCATTCTGAGTCCTGTGGTTTCTTACTAAGTCATACTCTTTCTGTTATGTTCTTACTCATTGAGAGGCACTGATTTATACCAATATCTTTTTATCTGGCTTTAAAAACTCAAATCATCGACACAGTCCAGAGCTCATCACACTTCACAACTCCCTCCAGAATCCCTGATGACTCACAGCACAAATATTTAATCTTTTGGTCTTCTGTTAGAGTCTTCTTTAAAAGTACTCTTTCAAAGTATAATGTGGCCTTGGTAAGCAACTCTAAAGAGTTTTTGGCAGAAACTTGAAATCAAACTGAAGGTAAGAACAGAAGATTGGAAAATACAATACCAATAGAATTGAGCTGTGAAAACAAAATTAAATATAAATTTTAGTTCAAGTTTCCACTTTCGTGGCTCTGCAGCCTTTCCAACAAATAAAAGGAAAGGTCTTTTAGCTTCTGGGCAACCCAAAGGGGCCACTTGTACTTTGTTGCTGAATAACATGTCCGCTGTTTGTCATCACACACTGTTCTTTCCCGTTAGCTTCAGATATTTTACTTGTTTTTTTCCTAATAAATCATAGAAAGAGCAGCCCTTACATTGGAAAGAAAATTGTTCATCTGAAATCAAACTGGGAGGCAGTGCACATTCTCAGTGCAAGGACTGAGCCCAGAGAAGCCATTCAGTAATGTCACCCACTGCTTGAAATCAGGTGGTTTCTAGGAATTTCCAAATAAGGTGCCAAAAATGGAATCCCTTAATATCACTGTGCAGTGGAAAGGGGAGATTGTTCTTCACTCTTGTGATGAATTGTTAAAAATGTGTAAGCTGAAATTCCCTTTGCCTGTTCCAGTTTAGGAAAGGGATGTACATTGCTAAGAAAAGTTTGAGTTGCTGAAATGTATTATTTTTGTTGCTGGGAAACATTTTCTCCCACATGGAATATGTCAGTCACACAGGAAATGCAGTCATTTTCATGGTTTTAATTATTTCCACTGAGAAAGTGTTTTGTTTTCTCCTGAAAATCTTCTTGTTGCAAAAATAAACAACTAAATGTCATTAACGCTGTGCTTCGACTTCTTGCTGGTTTTTGACCGCAGCTGGCAATCTGAAAGCAGTTTTACATGCGCTCATTAAAACCAAATGTCTGGGTAAAGCTTTCCAAGGGCCATCAAATTTTTCAAGTCATCGCAGGCAAGCAGGAAATGAAGCCAGCCTCCAAAGCACAGGTCATTTTGTGTTCACTTAGTGGTCCTGAAGAAGTGAGCAGTGAGCCCTCCATCAAGTGGTAAAATCTTCAGGTCACCTGCTCTCCAGAGCCTCTGTCACCTGGGTCCATTAGCTGGTGGCAAATGTGGTCTTCAGTGGACACTGTGTGTCTGGAGGTGTCTCAAATTTACTTTGTGACTGCTGTCCCCCTTCAGGGCTGGAGGTACTGAAAGCTCAGTGGGTGCAGCGACAGATCTGATAGAACCCAGGACAATACAGGAGAGGCTCTTTGGGAGAAATTGAGGTTTTCTGTCCCAGAATCCTTCCCTCTGCACACAGCAAATTCACATCTTTTGAAATACAGGTGGGGGAAATACACCCATGGGAGCCCCTGGAAATCTCATCAGGGAAGAAGTCCTCAGTTGGGCTGTGGCCTCAGAGAGGATCCCCAACACACATTCTCCAAAAGCACTGGGTGGGGATTGCAGCCTCTTGCAATTCAGGGGCTGGAATTTGCTCTTCTGGCGTGGGTTTTTATTTGTTGTTTGGGTTTTTTTTAAGCCCAAAACACATATCACCTCTGGCCAAGCTGATTTTGTGGTGTTCTGGGTTGAAGCAAACCCACTCTTGTAACTTTCTGTTTAGTTTACCAGCATGGTCTGTATGAAGGACTTCCCTGAGCAGCTGAGAACTGCAGCCTGGGGGGCCTGCTGCTGCCTCCCTCCACACCCCTGGGAAAGACAGACATGGCCTTGCAAGAAGGCAGGTGCCACCTGTCACCAAGGTAGGTCCCTGTCATCCCAGCGTGGCTGCTTGGCTGGCTGACTGCTGTGCAACAAGAGAATTAAGCATCAGGACTTGGGGCTCTCTGAAGGTTACAGAAGTCCTGGTGCACACATTTGCCTCCTGCATGGCAGGGGCTGCCAGCCTATGAGCGACTCCACTCAGCAGACACCCTCCTCTCTCCCTTCTCATTCAGATTCAGGCTCTGTGCTGCTCAGTTTGGCTTAAACCTCTCTGTGGCAGACTAATCACTGAAGCATTAGTTGTTTAAATTCACACTGATGAAATAGCTGCTGGCAAAGCCCAAGGGACTGTCAGTGGTACAGCATGTGCTGTGCTGGGCACTCACAGTGCCCTGAAGAGCCACTGTACCGCCTCTGAGCAGGAATGCCCCAAGGAAAGAATGTTTGAGACTGGGTTCACAGCAAACAGGGTGCACACAATGCTTTAGCCTTCCAATACAGCTTCTAACTTCAGCAGGTCTTGCCAAAGAAGAGAGAACAAAGCACAGATTTGTAGTCAGCTCTGATAAAGTTTAGCTCTCAGAAAAGACTTTCCTGCCATGGACATAGTGCATGAGGAAGATTTTTGGGTATGTGGAGTCAGTAGGCAGAAAGTTTCTGACTTGGCTGAAGGTTAATTTCACACCACAAAAAGTAATCAGAAGCTCCAGAGCAGCATTAGAGTGGCTGCTTAGTTGCAGCTACTCTTATGAGAGCAAAGAAACTTGGAAGTCTCTTCCTGGCCCCTCTGGGAACATGAAAGACACATTTTCCTTCTCCAACTTCATCTCACTGATTTTTGGGAAACCTGGTGATGAATTTTGGCACTGCCTTCAACTTCTCCCCCTTCAGTCTGGGTTTGAACACATCTCTCACATTTCACCTTCTTCTCCAAATCTTACCCTTTCCTAGGCAGTTACCAACATGCACTCCTCTTCTCAAAGAAAGGGCTCTTCTTGCCAGTCTGTGACTTCCCTGAAATGCACCTTGGCTTTTTGCAGTGGGTGTCTGTTCCTGCCTGATAGCAGCTCTCAGATTTCAGTTGTTCTCAGTGAATATGACCTCACACCCCCCACCACACGCACACTTGTGCATTTTTACTCCAAGCTTTTTGACCTCTCCTCTGCCTGAGCCCACCCAAAGGGGCAAAGCAGCTACAGCAGTGAGAAAGCTAAATCAGGCCTTCAGCAACCTTTTGAAAAAAGTCCCAGATCTCTGCAAGACATCTGACTTTGAAATGGCTTTCTATGTGATTTAGAGATTTTTCTAGCTAACATGTTCAGACATATTTATCCGTGTTTACCACTGTGGGGTTTGGATCCCTTGCCAATTCCAGAAGTTAATACACTTGTGCCAGCTCTCAAACTCTTGGACACATGCCATGGAAATCAGAGGCAACATATTAGAGTGCCTAATTCCTGGAGTCTTATGATTATCACATCTACACAATCCACCCTCAGCTTGAAAGCCTGAGTTAGTTAAGCTTCATTCATAGGAACTCAAGAGTGAGAACATGAATGAAATAACTTGGCATTTTTTTTTTAAAAGCCATGTTTTCTAAGCCAGTATTTTGATTATTTTATGAAAAGTTTAACATTTGCATGTTTAATGTTTTATCTTTAACATAGATGACATTAAAATTGAGGGGAAGAATCCGTTTTATGGATAGAAGACATTTAATCCTTCAGGTTTATGACTGCAGGATAATTGGAACAGTCCAGCCCTTGCACCATTGATATGGATGGGGCAGTAGGGGGCAGGTACCCTAGGGACAGTGCTCAGATGTGCAGCAACACACCCCTGGTCCCAGTTTTGGCTGGGATAGAGTTGGTTGAGAGGCACCAGTCACTGCTCAGGAATGGGCTGGGCATCAGTCAGTGGAAGGTGAGCAATGGTGCCATGCATCACTTGGGGGTTTTTAGGTTTTGTGTCTTCCTCTCTCATTTGATTACGATTATTATTATTATTTACTTCATATAAATTATTAAACTGCTCATATCTCAACCCACCAGTTTTACTTTTCTTCCCTTATTTTTGTCCCATCACACAGGGCAAGTTAGGGGGGTGAATAAGAGGCTGCATCATACTTAGGTATTGTCTGGGGTTAAACCATAAGACCTCTAAAAGGCAGGTTTTTAATTTGCCAGTTAAAAGAGAGGGCCTGAGCATGGCCTGAAACGGCTTCATTCACCTGAAACCCTCCCTGCCAAGGGAGACACCTGTGCCAGTGGCAAGCCAGAGCAGTGAGGGCTGGGGAACACAGCTGCAGGGGAATTCCCCTTTAATTATTTGCCTGTGTCTTTTTGCCGGTGTTGGGAGCTCGGGGCAGGAGCAGAGCAACTTGCCTCATCAAAGTCTCCACCTCTGTATTGGATCCTGGCTCCTCAGAGATAATGGGGGTCATGGAGCAAGTGGGATTTGCAGGGAATTTTTGGAGAAAAAGCAGAACTGCTACTGCTGTGCATGGTAACTGCAACTGGCCCAGTGCTTGCAGCCAACAGATGGTCTTGCACCTACTGCATGGACTCTGCAGTGTGCTGCAGCTGCACAGGCTGCTCTCAGATTCGGCATGTCTGCTTTCAGACAGCTTTCAGAGACTTCCCACTTCATTCCATTCCTCCAGATTCATTTCCAAGTGACTGTTAGGTCAAACTGAGGTTTGATCTCTGTGGGTTGCTTTGAGTTTAGACAGGAGAGATTTCTGGGCAGCCTGACAGACCAGGGGCCACCTGGTTCCCTGTAGATGTGGCTCCTGCCTGGGCTATGCCAGTCTGAGAAAGAGGAAGCTAGGGAGCAACTCACAACTGTCTCAGCAAAAGCTTGTGTTGTGCCTCGATGCTTAACTGAGCTGGGAAAGGAACCAAACAGCTTCTTCTTGATGACAATTCAGGTTTGTCTCAGTGACTCATATCACAAATAACCACAGACATTTTGAGTTGAAAGAAACCCACAAGGATCATCAAGTCCAACTCTTAAGTAAATGGCCAGTATGAGGATCAAACCCATCACCCTGGTGTTATTAACACCATGCTCTTATCAGCTGAGCCAGTCTCAGGGTCCTGTAAATGTGTTCTTCATGTTTGAGTACTGCATGGGTTTATCTCATGCACGAGGGCATCTGGAAACACTATTACAAGAGGCAGCTATGGGCAAGCTGGTAAATCCCAGAAGCAGAGGGTATTCATGCTTCTGTTGCTCTGCACTTTTGGGCACATGCACAACAGATTGTTTAATATCTGTACTGCATACAGGCTTTTTCACACACCCTCACCTTGTTCAGTACACATAGAAGATAATTATTAGCTGATAATATTGTGGAGGTCTGTGGTACATCAGAACTCAATCTGCAAAACCACAGCCATTGCTGCTGCCTTTATAACCTACAGTGATAGTGAGCATTATCATGTTTGTTTTTTTCCAGCCGGTGGTATTAACCTTGGAAATGGACATAATCTGTCATGGAAATACAGTTAACTGTAAAAAATGCTAGATGGTACTGTAATATATAAAAAATTCATAAGACTGAATTAATCCACCTTTACAACATGACAAAAAGATAAATGGATAGCATTAACTCTGCATTGGGGTTGAAGAACCAAGATGTGTTATTTTAAAGCCCAAAACATCCTTTATATTTGGACACCTAGCTTGGGAAGCCTAGGCTCTGTCCTTGTGATTTAGTATTAACCAAGTCTTAAAACACATAAAGGCAGTTAATGCTTACTGTTCACACTTGGGAGTCTGGAACACAGATGAAAATAAAGCTTTAGCATTTCAGATCACGCAAAGAGGAAAAGTAAGTCTGACAGCGTCCCCTGTAGGCCATCTAGTCCATCTTCCTGCCCTAACAAAAGGTCAGCTATCTCAGTCTTCACTGGTTATTACTAATTTTTTCCTGTCTAACCTGCTCTTTAAAAATGTCTAAACACAGAGATATCACTGAGGCAGGTATCTTTCAGTGCCTAATTATGCTCATTGTTAGACTCGTGCTTATCTTAAGCCCTCTGTATGAGTGCCAGTCCATCTTTTCTTGCTTTATCCCCCGGGGATATGAAGGATTGTGTATTTCTCTGCTCTTTGAAGATATTGGATATCTGCTGCTGGACCCAAGAGCCCTCATTGAATCCCACCTCTCTTGGGAGAATGTTGCCCAGAATGGAACATGAAACATCAGTGGAGGCCTTAGGGCTGCTGAATAAGGCAGAAAAGTGTCTTCATGACCCTTATGTGCTACTTTTTCTGCTCATATTTCACAGATGTGGTCCTCACATTTCTCCACAACAGTGTCATTATTATTGCTCAATAATAACCTCAATTTCCTTTCTGCAGAACATTTAGCCAGCCTGCCACACCCCCTTTCATAATTCTGTAGTACATTACTCTTACTTAAATGTATAATT
Source organism: Rhipidura dahli (assembly GCA_013399225.1). Taxonomy (NCBI): domain Eukaryota; kingdom Metazoa; phylum Chordata; class Aves; order Passeriformes; family Rhipiduridae; genus Rhipidura; species Rhipidura dahli. The sequence goes on from VXAC01008078.1 coordinate 1,106,500, forward strand.
TTGTGGTCTAACTGACTTACTACCCACACTTTCTCAACTCTCCATACTAATTTGCCAGACTTCTGCCCTCCTGTGTGCCTGCAGCTCCCCTCCCAGCTGGGTGTTGTTTGTGGTCTCCCACACGAAGTTAATATGCACATCTTCTAATGACATGAGTGATGGAGGAGGAAGAAAAGAGGAGAAGCAGACCCAGGACAGACCACCGTGGATGTGACAACAGATTTTCCTCCAATTTGACAATTAGTTGCTACTAGTTCTTAATATTTATTAAGAATTAATACCAAATGATCATAGTGTCCCTACTGCAATTATTTTCCATGCATTAAGAAACAAGGCATCTACCAATGAACAAACTGACTTGGAAAGTCCAGTGTGGGTGACTTCCCTAGAATCAGGTGCTGAACAGGCAGGGGCTGGAGCTTGACCTTCATCTACCTCCACAATGAGGCAATTTTTTTCACACTGTTCAGTTCAAAACTCCCTGGGGTGGCTGGATGGGGCCAGCTCTCTCTTCCTAAGGAGAATGAAGGGCAACAGGAGCTGGGAAGCAAGGACGTGACATGCTCCCCAAAGACAGCACCTTCAGAGACTTCAGCTTTTAAGCTCTAGCATGCCTGTACATGGCCTAACTCCTGCTTTAACAAAACCTAGGGTTTTGTCAGGAAGAGGAAAGCATTCTTGGCATACAGATTACCCCTGCTACCTGTCCAGCTTATTGGGTATCCACTGAGGGTCTACCTTTAACAAACCAATTACCTTTTCTATTCTTCACCCTCTGGTGACAGGAAGTAAAATAGGAGACCTGACATGGAATTCACAAGAGGCTTGGAGGGAATTATCCATTATGGGCTCTTTGCCTTTTCTCAGAATCCACAGTTAAATGCATTACACCAATGTCATGCATCTTCTTTATCAGAATTGTATCCTAATCTTAGCATTACATAAATCCATCAGAACTGTGAGCTCACAGAAGCAGATTTTGTATTGTTGCTTTCAGCTTCTTGAACACAGACAAGCAAAATAAGCTTCTGTTTTATGTGTTTCAGTTTAATACAGTTTGGAGGGCAGAAAATCCACTGCTTTTAACGGGGATTTTTTGAATCATTTAAAAAA
>VXAC01008078.1:1108018-1249254 GCA_013399225.1 Rhipidura dahli
GGTTTGTTCACACCACAAAGGATAGCTTAGAAAAGTTAGATCATAAAAAATAAGTACACTGAACAAATATTTTGAAGTGCTGAGGCTACTACTAAAAAGAGGAATATTCATGAACGGCAGAGCAAATTACAATAAAGATTTGGAATTAGATTCTGTGCTCCTCCTTTCCTGTGGCCAGCTCAGTAACTGAGGACCTGAGAGGATGTTTCATGTCAAGATTCCTTAACCCAGACTTGAGACTGGCCCTGTGGCCACTCCAAAGTTTGTAACACTTAGCAGTAGGCTGGCAGATACCCCTACCTGTGGCACTTCTGCTGCCTCCTCACTGCAGCCATATGGGGACCTAGTCTGGGGTCACAGCAACAATTTAACCCCCGAGGGACACACTCAGGTCAGGCACTGCTTTTCCTGCAGTGCTGTGCTCTCAGCTACCTTGCCTCCTCCTGGGGGCTTGCAGCTGAGCTCAGCAAGAGGTTGTCACATCTCCATTGTGGGTGGAATCACAGCTGGCTACTATCAAATTTGTTGTGATAAGTTATAAAACACCCTCAACAGAGCCAAGGGTGGCAGTAACAGTTATTAAATTGGTTCCCTGTCTCCCACATATCTGGAGATAAGAGTATCCTAAAAGGAGTATCCAAAGCTGCCCTTCCACTGCAGCAGTCCAAGGCTTCTCACAGCTCCCCTCTTGCTTCCCTGCAGCAATGTTGCCTCCACTTTTCTTCCCCCTGAGCTGCACTGTGCAGTTATCGATCTCCACGTTGCTGCAGCAGTGCCAAGTTGAAGCCCTATTTAACCTGTTATCCTAAGGCTTAGCATGGCCTTGTCTTGATATCTCATCCTATAAAAAGGATCAGGCCCTAGAGCAGAGCCACAGCCTATCTACAATGGTCCACGTTGTATTTTTCCATGGACAATGCAACCACAGGCCTCAGCATGCTTTTGCAGAGGGGAGTAGGGCCATCACACATCCTGCTGCTCCAGGAGATAAGGGTGCACAATAGCCCAGTTCATGGTGCACAGCCCATAGCACACCAAAAGGAACTTCACCTTTGCTGACAGACCAGGTCAGGGGCCAGGCAACAGGAAACAAAAAGAGTCTCTTCCCAGAAAGTCGTGCACTGCTCATGAATCAACAGATATCAACGGCAAATACAGCTGCCAAACATTGTGCAGCTCCCTGACACATAAACCATTTCATGAGTTCATGTGCACCTTTGCAGAAATCTTCCCTGTGTTCTGCCCCCAACACTTTGCAAAGACTCACCCCAGTTATCTCCTTGTTCTTCTGTCCACTTTTGGACCTACCCACATTCCTCACCCCTCTGTGCTCCACCAAAGGAAGTCAGGAGACAAGGGACCATCCTCCTGCATGAAACTCAGAGCTCCCACAATCCCCATCAGCATCTCTCTGTCTGTGAGAGAGCAGCAGGTGTCAGGCAGGGAGCAATTCACAGTAGGGCACCAAATGTGCTGGCTGTATTGTCTCTGGGCTTTTTGAGGGCTTGCCAAAATGTTACTTCTTGCAACACCCAGCTGTGGGAGGAACATGGTAAAGAGATAGAGAAGGTAGCTGCAATTTCCTAGTGTTTCTGGCAGCAAGGAGTGGTTTAGAGGTATCAGAGACAGCAAAACCCTCACCTGCTTAGCTTGGCCACTCATGTTTGGGATGGCTGGAGCAGGAACTGAAGCAGATCTTTTCCAGTGCTCCACTATGATCTACGATTTTGGAAGGAACAGCTGAGCCAATGTATATGTGAACAATTTTATTCCACACTTACAAACATCAGTTGTCTCTATTTCATGGCAGCTAGTGCCTCTCAGCAGCACTGTCACTGCAATGAAGTCTGTGTGGTTTACGAAGAACACAGTGCTTCTCTAGTTCTCTCGGTCATTGTTAACATCACTTTTGCCCTTTCTTGTTCAGGCTCAAAGAACCAATGTGCACAGCTTAAGTAAGGCTCCTGGATGGAATAAAATTAGCCTTTCACTAAATCATGGATGTTCATCCCCGTTACTTTTGTTCTCCCCGAGTTCATTTATAAATCATGACTGGCATGGACAGGGTGAACAGGGATTGATCACTCACTGTCCTCTTAACACAGTAATTCTAGGTCATCAGGGAAGAGAGGTAGAAGAGAGACCTGGGAGAAGAAATAGCTCACAGCCACAGCCAAGCACCACGGCTGTCATCCCACAGTAGACAAGGTAAGACATGACCCCTGGTGTTCAGCCTGACACTTTCCTCTCATATCAGGAAATGTGGGAGATCTCTTGCCACGAGAAGGTGTGATGACAGGACAGGGAAATGCACTTTGCTGAAACTTAATCTGGTGAGCCGGAATACAAGCGGTGGTGAAGAACATTTTCTGTGCTTTCTGCACAAGCTCACTGCTGAGGTGAGCACCATATGTCCCCTGTGGGCCTGCAGAGCCGAGACCGAAAGCCTGGCTGTCTCACCTCGCTCACTGGTGCTGTCAGAGCTGACCAGGATAAACATGGATCAAGCTAACCATGTCCCTGCAGCTGAGCTGAGCACAGGCTGTCACACCCAGCTAAGAAGCACGGTAAGTATTTGACCTGTCAAGCTCCCTGCTGGCAGCCCCCTGCCTAGGGTTGGGGATGTTCACGTCATCTCCTTCGGCAGAGCAGCTTACGGGTACCTTAAATTTAGCTCAAGGCTGCCCGTGTATTCATGCAGGCACGCTCTGGTTACAGGGTGTGCACCCTCCCAGGGGCAGCTTCGACCTACAGCTTGAGAAAAAGGATTTCCTACTGCTGACATGCAATACCATGCCACCTCCTAAGTATGGCAAACTGGTGCTTTTGTCATGTAATTTTAGATTAACCTAAATGGGGAAAGCTTCTTACATCACTTACCCGGAGGGTAGAAAACCTCTATTGTGCTCTTCTTGCTATTGAGGTGAAAAGGATTAAGATAGAAATAGTATACGTAGAGTGAAAAAATATCAGGGTATACCTCTGCTGATTTCAAGATGCAGCTGCTAGCAGTGTTTGGGTTTGTGCTTCTACACCTTCTCTTTCATTTTAATTGGGGCATAAATTAACTTGTCATACAAGTCATTAAGGAGAGGTCATTAATAAGCTTATTTGCAGAAAATCAGCACAGAATATTTAAAATAAATGCAATTAAAATGCTCTTCTGATGAAGAGTTTATAAAAGTTCTATAATCCTAACTTTGGAAGATATATTGGCAGACTGACACAATATTCAAAGGAGGGGAGGGGATTAGATTTTGCACTTGATGTGATCAGCTAGGTTCTGAATTGGTATTTCATTTTATTAAAGGTGCTTTTCCAGCTGCCTTTTCAGAGTGAAGATTTCAATAATAAGAAAGAAAGAAAAAAAAAAACCACATTTATGGAGGACTAAGCTTCCTGGAAATACCACAATTGAACTCACAAGCTTCTTAACATCCTTTTTATATCCTGATGGTGTAATCAGTGTATTTTTGTCCTTAGCCAGTAAGTAATTTGGCATTAGTGCTTCACCTTATTTAGGTCGGTTGAAAAAGACTCATGATTTATGGTGAACATAAAGGGAGAATCTAAAATTGTAAAGACCAACAGCCTAAATTTAGGAAGCGTAACAGAAAGCATTGTACTCAGAGCTAATAGTACTGTGGGCACAGGGTACTATCAGGAGTTTCAGTTCTTAAGCAGGACTCCCTACTTTGTAATGATAACAACCAAGATGGCCTAAGTTTGCTTTCAGTTTTAACTATGAAAACCCATAAGACTCTTTGGCCTTACTGTAATTTATGTTGACATAAATAACAGCAGATTTTTCTCCTTTTTTTTTTTTAATTATTTAAAATTTTACCTTAAAATTGGCCAGTTTAAAAAAGATTGAAACAATATTTTCAGTCTTTCAGATAGAAATAAATTTCTATTTGGATTTAGAGCCCCCAGGACTAATTTGGAAACTTATTATTCTGCAACAAGTTGTTTGTGATTTTATGAATTAAAAATCTCAGTTAGAATAAAAGTTTTCCTGGAAATAAAATGTGAGCAATGGAGTCAGGAAAAGCTGAGATGTGAAAGGCCTTACTTTTTAGATCTGATAGCATATTGTTAGAGATGTCTACAACTTAAAAAGAAAAATTGGGTCAGATTGTAGAGGCTTGCTATGCCATGTTCAGGGCAGAACCTGAAGCAAAAGATTTAGAAAGAAAGCTGTCAAAGGTGCACCTCAATGCCTTCTACAGAAAATTAAGCTACTGTCTACAGAGGGAAAAGAGAAGATGTGAGATTTCTTGTTTGCAGAGAAAATGTGTGTGAATCTGACAAGGACTCAGAGACGAGGGTGTGACAAAGAGCAGACAAATAGAGGGGGTCACAGGCAACCAGGGTGATGGGTTTTCAGGTGTCATCTGTACCATATTTCATGTAACTTATTGTTTATACTTTCAAACCAATATCTGTTGGCCAGGTATGTCCATGTCAACAGAACTGCAGTGGAACTGTGTCCAATTAGTTCCACAGCAGAACATGGATCATGGGAAGAAGAAAGGAAAAAGGAATTTTTAGGAGTGTCATTCCTCCATCTTGACTCTTTTCTCTTATTAACTCACTACAATAACAATTTTTAAAACCCTTCACCTTTTCGCCCTGTGACATTTTGCATACCATTTTTATCACCTAATTTAAACTGCAGTAGATCCTAAAGTCTCCTTGAGAGTTGATATCCTCCTCCATGGACACAAGTCAAAATAGGGGCTTTCCAGGGTGGGAGGGGGCCACTTTTGTTCTTCAGGTTTCATATCAGGTCTTATAACAGGAGTCCCAATAGCCTTCATAACATATTCCACAATAGGTTTTATAACAGGCTCAATAGTAGGTTTTGCAGCAGGGTCCATGATAGGTTCTACCTCAGGGAGAGGAAAATTCTCTGCATTCTGCTCTGTAACAGGTTTCACCTGAGGGGGAGGAATATTCTCTACATTCTGGTCTCCAACATCATCTTTGTGAAACCAAATTCTAATTACAATTTGCTACTCAGTGGTGGATAAATAGAGAGGTATAATAGATCCTACTTTTAATATGCAGTTACAGGAGTAGGTGTTGGATTCTAAACTGTAAGCAATGTGTATCTTCCCTCCATGTGTTGTGGGTTTGGGTACTGCATGTGCCTCTATGACTAATACAATATGCCCAAGTGTCCTCCATCAGCAGTGAACACTGTGCCAGGAGAACAAGAACACTGAAAACTGAGTTCTTGAATTCTCTTCCAGGGAAGGATATTAATCTCTGGTTTTAAATAGTCTATTGAAAAAGGCAATTCTGGAACTAATGCAGCACTTTTCTCTTTTTTTTTTTTTTTCACTTGAAGAGGACTCTCAGGATGATATGATAACATAAAGCTGTATTTGCTGCAAACAGATGAAAGAGCTTACCTGAAACGAAAACACTGAATAGAGACCATATACTTGGCTGCACATGGGAAAAATAGTCACTTCTTGGTTCATGTGCATCCATAAAATGCTAAAGGATAGATGAAAATAGTCTGTTTGCAATTCCTCACACTTGGTAAATATTTGTGATTTGTCTAATTTAGAACTGTCTTATAAAACTGTCCCCAAAAGAAAATGGTAAAGATATATTGTAAAATAATATTTTCACTATAAAAACCTGCTCACAGTTTTCAAGTGGTTGTGGAGCTAAATTTTTTTAATTGCACAGGAAGCTTGGAATAATTTCAGTTAAGTCAATCTTGTTGCACCAGAACCAAACTGACAGAAGGAGAGGTGAGAATCAAGCTCACTGTTTGTTCTTACTTCACAATCAGTGATCTTCCCAAAATAATTTTAGCAAATTATATTTGTCAAATTTATCAAGTTAAAAGGTGTGAAGTGCATTCAGACAGTTAAATATGAGCATTCTTGGATTTCTGAAATGGCTGGAGACCTGATTACATAATGGGAAAAGTAAAAACTTGGATGCATGAACATCTTTAGGAGAAGATTATCTTCCATCTGTGCTTATGTGGAAGATGACACTGCTTCTCTCAGAGCCTTCATGTGGACACTATAGTTGAAACACAGGAACCATGTCAAAATGTTGCACAATCCATGAACATTCCAAGTGCATGCTGGAGCATGGCTGTTGTGGTCTTGGGCCCTGACACACAGGATTGTTCACAGGCAGAACAACAACAAAGGTCCTGCTGCCAACAGCCCAAAGCCTGCAGCCTCGAGTCAGCACCTCTAACCTCCAGCTGCAATCACACAACTCAAAGGGATTGATTTTCCATAGCCCAGCTGGGTGACCATCAGTGGCTTTAGCACATACATGAGAGTGCTGAGACGAAGTCTCACTTTTGCCAAAATATTGCTGTTCTGCTTCCCTTTACAATTCCACGCCTGTGCTGGACCATTTTTCTGCGTCATAATAAGGAAAAGGAGGGAGGTGATGGGACCCTTCTCTCTAGGTTAAATGAGCAGCTATTCTGGCTTGGTGGTCTGTGGAAATACATGGCACTGTCAGTCTAATCCTGATGTGGAGTAAAGCAGCACTTACGTAGCTTGACCCTGTAAGTTTTACTTTACAGTCTCCAGCAGGGACAAAAGACACCTCAGCAATGGCTCCATAAGTCAAGGCAGGGAATTCACAAGCTCTCTTAGCATTTTTTCTCACCAGGAGGTTCCAGTCAAGGTGACATGGAAACCAAGAGATATTGCAGGTCTGGCCTGTCCACTGCAACAGAAGCTGCACAGCTGGAGAGAAGGAAAACAGTAAATACATAACTCTGTACTGTGAGGGTGGTGAGACACTGGAACAGGTTGCCCAGAGAAGCTGTGGATCCAGCCCCATCCCTGAAAGTGTTCCAGGCCAGGTTGGATGGAGTCCAGAGCAACCTGGTTTAGGGGAAGGTGCCCCTACCCATGGCAGGAGGGTTGGAACCAGATGATATTTAAGTTCCCTTCCAACCCAAACCATTCTCTGATTCTATGATTATGTGAAAAATACACATCCAAATGTATCAGCAAGAGCTATACTACACACAGCAGTAGAGCAGGCACTCACCAGCATTAACTTTGATTCATGTAAACAGTCCCACTGGAGTGAATAAGTCATGGGCTTTGTGTGTTATAAGGCTCTAAAATCTGGCTAAGAGTGACTAACTGCAGTATTTTAGCATGAACAGTTGCTTAATTATTTTTGACCCAGATTGTAACAGGCCCTCATTGAACGTTTGGTTTGACTCATGCCAGCTGAATGGCTCTGCTGTTATATGTAAAAATGGTATACAGGTTTACATGATTTAGCATAACTCCCTGTAGATTTTGGCACCACTTCACACAAGAACTACTCTGCTGATTTTCTAATGGAGTGTTACCAGCCTCTTACCTACTTTCAGCTCTTTGTCATTACCTGTTATAATACTGTGCATGATGGCAACATGCCAAAAGATGCAATGTCATGTTAATAATTATTAATATATAATGCATATTTCAGGGCAGATATCCAATGTGATAGGTGTTTTAGAAATAATAATACCTTTTTTTTTTGTTTGTTTTTCCTATTTATTTTCTAGCACTTTCTGTTTTATAGGCTGTTTGTTCTACTTCTCATCTCCTTGTTGTCAGTTGCTGAAATACTTCTTTGTAGTGGCCACAAAACAAGGAGCATTATATCACTAGTCATCTGTAAGCTTTAAGTTAAAAACCCATGCTTTGGAAGCTGGTCATCACATTTGTTAAGCCTTCTACTGGCTTGCAGTCATGTTTTAAACAAACACAGTTTTTTTCTGCTAAATGTTTTTAATTGCTTGCAGGGCTTATCAGCATCTGCAGAGGTAAAATACTTCAACTCCCTAGTGAGCTGCATCATTTCCAGTTAGTTCCATGTCTTTTGATATCAATCCCATGTGCCCAGGATGTGATCTGCTAAACACACACAGACAGTGAGCTAAATATGCACATGCTGAATGATCATCTGAGAGGGAGGAGGAATCTGTTTTAAGCAACTACATTTACAAGTCAGTGAAAACTCCATTTATAGGAAAGAAACCATCCCCTCCAGAGCACCCAACATCTCTGTTTATGACAAGTGAGATCACTTTCTTTCTCTGGGTACCTGGAAAGTTGCTGTAAAGAGACTCGGTTGTATGCTCAGGTCTGACCCACACTGATCAAGAGTTATGATTCAATTAACTTAGCCATAGACTGTTGACTGACGTGTGGCCCAATGTATCTCAGTGAGATGATATTCCATATTCAGGGTTGAAAAATTAATAACTGCATAATCTCTTATTAAGCAGGAATGGTTCTTACAAGTCTGCAAATTTATCATTCACAGCACATCAGTAAAATATAACTTTAGTACCAACCTGATGTCTGGAAGCCAAAGTGAACTTGGAATACAGAGAAACTTTAGACCCAAATCTGGAAACGTAAGTCACATTCAAGACCCTCTTTAGCATTAGCCAATTAAGCACATCCCATAACTCATTTCATGGTCATCACTTAAAAGAAATATATGGACTATTTTGTCACTTCAGAAAAGCTAGGTCCCTGTATACCCACACATTCTTTTTACTTTTTATTGCAGTGTTCACTTCAGCACAATCAGTCATTAACTGTGGTTGTAGGGTGTATATTACTCCTGTTCCAATCCATATAAAGGCTATTTTTTACATCTATAATTGAATTGATACAGAACAGTTCTCAGGAGGAAGCTACTCTGTATGGCATATACTTTGTATTTGGGGAGACATTAGCTGTACAGCTGTCTTCAGAGCAGGATATGCATTTACCTGAACTAATTATTTCCCTGAGAAAAGTAAAAATGGCAACTGACCGACTAACAGTATATTTTTTAGATATATAGGACTGCGTGCTAGATTTCTACTCTCCAGTAGACTATAAAAGAATATTATTTCTTTAGAAAAGTAAAGATAGATTTCTGTAGATTTCAAAAGTAAGTATGTGGATTTTCTATACCAGAGCAGAAAATCTCAACACCAAACCACTAGAGAACAATCACAGGTATAGACTCCAAAGTGCAGAGGAAAAGATGTTTACAAGAACTGAGAAAGCAAGATAAAGTCTAAGAAGGCTTAGGCTTTATCCTATAAACCACTTATTTGTGTGCTTCATATATTTCATTCATAAAAGATGGACTAAACTGTGGGATATCTCCTCCTCACCAACATGCAAGATACCATCCACAGAGTACTGAGTTCTTCCCATCCTCACGCACAGGGAAAAATGATCCAGTGAACAGAACCCTACTGAATAAACAGACCAAGGCTGTGGATCGTTTCCCAAATAATCCAGCCCTTCTAAATAAGGAACTGCTGGAGGAGCCATGGACACAGTGCAATGTTGTTCCTGCCTGGTGCTGCCAATCCCTTCTGCTGGAGAAGAGGGAGAGGCAGCACCCATTGCAGCAGCTGGCAACCTAAGCACCAAAAAGTACTTTGGAAGGAACTGCTGTGTTAGCCAGGTGCATCTCAGAGGCAGGTGAGTCCAGATGGGGATGCTACAGGGAAAACTGAATCAGACAGAAGGAAGCCTGCTCTGAGTGAAGCCTGCACAACTCCAGGAACGCAGCCCCTCTATCATCACGAGCTGATGCCTGTGTGGAAGGGGAACTGGAGCTGTGACATGGCTCCTGCCCCTCTCTCAGCCGCAGCTTGAACATGGCTCATGCAGGTGCAGGAGAAGGGCACCATTTCCCAGACATGCCATCTCCCACGCCCTGCTGTTCCTGCGTTCTGACAGCCATCCATCCATCCACCCTTCCACCCCTCCATCCATCCATCCATCCGTCCATCCACCCACCCCCCCACCCAGCCCCGCGTCTCCCTTTCCCAGCGGGAGCCGAGCGCTGCCCGGCGGCACCACAGGGTGTCACCCTCGGCGCGGGCCAGCCTCAAGCTACCGCATTTCAGTCTCTGAAAGAAGAGACCTTGCATTCGGAGCCTGACCTGACTCTCGAGATATCTGCTGGACAAATTGTGCCTGACCCAAAACATAAGCGCGATACATATCTTTATTAATTGTTTGGTAACGTTTTGGAAGCATTTTTTGTAGAAACTTTTCATAATCAGTTCTAGCCAGCATGGAAAATTTTATGCCGGTCTTGAAATATAGGCCTTCAAAGCAGGAACTGTAACCGTGGGGACCATCAGAAACCTTTACTGTAAGCTGTCATACCAGCCCTGCTGGGGTAACTACAGCCACACAGCATCATATAAACATCTGTAGATCTGGTAACTGCAGTTAAATAGGGGCATAATGTGGTGCAACATTTCATTTCTCTTCTTAGAACAGTCCAGATTGGCCCAGATTCATGTCTCGTACCTTTAGGTACCCCAGGTAAGATGATGAATTAGGACCACTAGCCAAAGCATTTGTCTGAGCAGCATCCCTCATTTTTAGCACCTATCTGTAGAAATGTTTCACTGGAGGTAAAAAGCTGTACTCGAATCTCAGTTTTCTTCATTAATTTCTCCAGTCTCTTTATAAGTGTACAAAGAGTGGGCATAAACTAATTTTTATGCATATTTTGGGGGAGAGACAGGAACCTCCTGCTTAATTTGCTTATGATCCAGTCTGTCCTCCAGTCTGCTGAATATAGGGAACACAAGAAAAATAGTCACTAAGAAGTTCCTCTTATCTCCCTAAGGCTCATGAAACGGTTCATGGCTTATGGGACACGGAGATAAGTAACACATACTAAACCACGTCTGCATTTACGTATTTCAATGTTTTTGCCCGAATAACCAACACACTCCACCCAAAGAGCATATGCAAGCCCAAGCACGCTTGCCATGCAGAATACAATGTAGTAAGTGTTTTAAGTTTTGTTGCATTTACCATTCTGCTAAATAAAGCTGTCCAAGCTGGTGATGGTTACAACGCTGCCACCAGCAGAAAGTGTGGATGACTATTTCCATTTTATAAATGAGTTAAATTAAACCACAGATTCAGCTCTCAGTCATACTAACACATAACTCCTGTGTCACCTGTCAGGAGTCCTAGCCCTTTGCTTCCCAGTGCAGAGACTTTTCTCCAAAGGAAATACAGACCTCATAGGCACGGAATTCCGTAAAACAAACAAACCAACAAACCCAAAACCCAGCTGACTTCCACAGATTCTCCCTACAGGCACAACTTAATCATGGACAACTTTTCCCCCTTTTTTACACAAAACAACTGAGGCAGCATGTGTTGAATATTCATTGCTAGCAGTTGCAGACTTTTGCAGAAAGCAGCAGCATAATAAGCCTACGCATGGCAGAACAGTTAGAATTACAATCAGACATTGTTTTTTAAAAGTAACCCATTAAAATAAAACCCTACATCTTGGCAGAGATGAAAAGCACACGATGTACACCTTTGAGTCGCTCAAGTTTTATACTTCTTCATTATTAATTACTCCAGAAGGTTTTTTTCCTTGAAAACGCTGGATGGTGTTTAAAGTTCTGTTACCCTGGGGCTGCGGTTCTCTGCTCATGTATCTGCACAAAGCACCTTGCTCGTGACTGAGAAATGTGAGGCAAAGATAATGTGTATGCACAGCTTGGTTGCTTAGCAAGTACAGTTTCATTTTCTGTAGAGACAAATTAACACTATGTATTTTAACATCTCTAGCCTATAAGTCATCGGCACAAAAGATGTTTCAGAAACATTATAGCAGTGGAAGACTTTGCAGAGCCTGTCAGTACACTATTCAAAGAGTTACTGAATGCATGAATTCGGGAGTTTGTTGGGAGTTTGAGGGGGAGGTGACTGCATCTCTTCAGATAATAACAGGATGTGAAAGGTTTCTTGGCTGCCATAAATTAGCATTTTCAGCTCTGAGTGTGGTCTCCCAGAAACAGTTTATAGCTGAAGCCATACACGTTTTTCTGTTCCTACATCCAACTGATAATAAAACATGGAAAATTACTGCAGGCTTTTATCTCAGAAATTTAATGAAGTACCACCCCTATTAGAGATGTGCTTACACTGCTGTTATCGCAGCAGCCTAAGCAACATTTGACTGTCCAACTTTTCTTCAGCAAGTGCTCATCTGGGTTCTCAGAATTGCTACCACCACCAACTGCAGTACCCAGTGGATAATGGGAGCTGTAAATAAGGTGCAGAGGCTCAGCTCCTCAGACAAGGAAGCCATCCATCACCACTAAAAACTGAATAGGATCTCCCCAGAAGTGGTTATCTTACTTCTTGGCCAGGAGTCCCTCTTGCAGGCCATCTGGTAATAAAAAACTCAGGAATAAAACTATCCAATCTGCAAGCATATGATCAGTGGGTGAAACCCCACTCCTGAATAGCTTTGGGAACACTGGAAAACTCGGGGTACAGTGCACTGCTCCACATCACAGCAGCAATGTTTCATGCTCCAGGATGGACTCCCAGCAAGGGACTGTTTCCATGAGCCTCACAGAGAGCCTGCTTCCAGTGTAGGTCTGCCACATATTGTTTAACAGCCTGTCTTTGTTACCTAAGGACATAATCCAAGTGTAGCTACGCATTGCCTACACCAGAGAGCAGTACCTTTAGTGGCAGAGAACCTCATTTTGGGGAAGTGGGAACATTTGAACCACAAAAGAAAACCCACTCCCACCATCCCCAGTTGGAAGACCAAGTTGTATCCATGTACTTTACCAAGCTGTATCCATGGTAAGACATCTATGGGTGCAGTTTGATGGAATAACCATCACACACACCTAAGCAAAATTATCTTAGCTGATTGGCAGCTTGGATTTATTTTTTATTTTTTTTTTTAATCTTGTTAAAACCTTTGCTTTAAAATAAGACAGGAGTTTATGGAAGTATTTTTCAGGATTTTACTGCAAACCAATGGGTCTGGTCACAAAAAAATATGATACATATAACCATGTTAATTATATTACATTACGATGATGGTATACATTACAAGTAAGTCTGTAAGTTTAAATGTACATCTAGAGTTACAACTGAATGTACAGATCTTTTTTACAATACATACAATCAGGAATGAAAATCCCTCAAATCCCAAGACCATAAATAATGCCCATTTTACAGATGATATCTTTTAAACTAAAAGAGAAAAAAAAAAAAAAAAAAGGAAAAAAAAAAAAACCAACAGCTTTGACCGACTGCAGCTGGGGCATTTTGGTCCATAAAAACCCTTTCTAAAAATAGAAATCTTTTTTCATAGCAGCAATGCTTTCTTCAAGCATTTGGATACAAGTAATTGTGAGCCCATTTCAATAATTTTAGTTGACAGTATAGATTTACAAAAGAAATTTCAAAATTACACTTAATTTATCTTCCAAATATGGAAGAAACAAACAATGCCCCACATTGTGGTATCCTGCAAGTGTCACACTGATGCTTTAAACTAAGTCCATCTGTAGTACGCAGACCACACGCATACCATTTGTTCACATAGTAAACCCACATAAATGAACTGAGAAACACACTCTGCAACAGGGAAAGCTTTGGAGCTCACAAGATCTCATCAGAAAAAAAGGCACATTTCATAAAATCCTTATCACGTTCAGATAGATCTTCAGGCAAGGCTTTTCAAGCACGATTACAAAACAGTTTGTTCTTACTCCTACGAGCTGCCATAGCAGTCTATGGCAGCAGTCATCCTGTTTTTCCTTTCCCAAGGAGACAGCACCACTTTGGGGGAAGAACAAATGGAAATGAAAAGCCTGTAAAGCTCATTTAGACAGTGATGTGCTCTTCAAAAAAGCTTCCAGCAAACAGTGTTGTTGAAATTAAGGCTGCAAAGCTGCCATGGTGGAAATGTGCAAATTCTCTTTCCAAGGTGACTGGTCAACTGGCAGTTCCACCAGAAGGCCAAACAAAAAAAAAAAATAAAAAAAATGGTTGTTATTATTATTAAAAAAGAATAAAAGAAAAACATTCACAAGAAAGAGTCCACAGGTGGGGCATACGAGAAGCCCAAAAAAGCCTCAGCGGCTTCTTTGACGCTGGCGGTGATGAGGATGCTGTCCGGGGACTGGCCGATGGAGTTGGGGACTGGCTCATCTGTAAACTCCGGATCAAAGTGCCGCAGGTCACTGGGGCCGCTCTGCGGAAAGGGCACAAGAGGAATTTAGACCCAAATATTTTGTGAGTGTGCAGTTTTAATTCAATACAGAGACAAGCACCCTTGTGTGGACACTCAGTGTTATCACCTCAGGCCCACTCTTAGGCAGCTTTTGACAGTTTTAGTTTGATCTTTAGTCTGTGTCCTGTTGCACACTATCTCACTAAAAAAAAGATTATTCAATTTACTATGGCTACACTCGCACTAAGCTCACGCAGCAGAAGCTAAATGCAATCATGCCACTCTGCCTCAGTTTGCAAGGGAGGACTTTGATCTCCTAGTTATTAAATGTAGTTTATAAAATACTCAGGAAATGATGGGGAACAACCTCCACAACCTGATCCCTCACTTCACATGTTAGTATCTGACAAGCCAAATGTAACTCGGTCCTAGGGAAGCTACTTGCTTCTCTGTACTTCCCCTTGGTAAAATGGGGAGGCTGAGGATTATTTCAAAATTGCCATGCAAATGAAGCATGTGAGACAACGAAAACCAGCTAAATTTAGATGGATCATCAGCAAAAAGTCAATTACCAATTATTTTTAACTCAGGGGAAGGAAAGTTGCACTCCCCAAACAGCCATCTGGCCACTTGCCCCTGACTCCTGGGTAGCCCACAAAGACAAGGGGTAAAAACACACTCTCCATGCACTCTATAATTAGAAGTGATACATACCACATTTGGGTTAAAAGGGGGTGTAATCTTCTTATTAATGAGATCATCCCAGTTAATTGGGGAGAAGAAGATGTGATTCTTAATCTCCATCTGTTAAGAGAGAGAAAAATAGATTAATTCAGACCCAAGCTAATATAAACAGTATGGCCCAGTCATCATCCCGCACTGCATGTGGGCACCGGCCAGTTTGCACTTACAAAGTCCTCCTTGGCACCAAGTCTCTTGGTCCTGTCCTTCTGCAAGAGGCCTTCCAGGAGGTGTCTAGCTGAGTTGGTAATATTTGGCTTCAGCTGCAAGGGTTTGTTTAAGATATTGTCGTACATTTCTGCGGTGTTCCTGCTGTAGAAGGGTGGCTGTGGGAAGCAGAAAAGAAGTTAATGAGGCTGACAGGCAGGCATGGGGTTTCTTGTGGGGAAAGGTGGAGTTAGCTATTTTGATCTGTCAGGAAGGATTCATTGCTTACCAAGCCATAAAGCATCTCATACAGGACTGCTCCAAGGCACCACCAGTCCACAGTCCGGTCATAGGGCTGCTTATGGAGAACTTCAGGAGCAAGATACTGTGTAAGAGAAGGGAGAGAGCCAGGTGAGTTACAGGGATCTTTACAAGCATGGAAGCCCCCCCATTCTTGAATGAAAGCAGCTTACTGAATCCCAGCAATAGCTAAGCTAAAGGAAAGCTACAAGACTTTTACTAACAGGCAGATGGCTTGAGAGCTGCTGTCTCCTGCTCAGCAAGCTCCACGTGTCCTACACGTCCTCACTGGCAGCCCCGCATTGGAAGGCCCTGCTCATCTAACCAGATGTACATACACATGGGGCAAGTCAGCTTGCACTGATGAGAACAGCTCCTGCTGTTGCTCTGGGAGTGGGGGCTGAGGGCTGGCCGTACCTCTGGTGTGCCGCAGAAGGTGGAGGTCGTGCCATTGTGCTCTATGTTTTCTTTGCAGAGTCCAAAGTCAGTCAAGACAATGTGCCCTTGTGAATCGAGCAGGATGTTCTCTGGCTTCAAGTCCCTGTAGAAGGAGATGAAAGAAGGTAATTGTTAGTTAGAGGAGGTACAGAGAGAATATTTCAGGTTCAGATGTTTACAGAGGTTTACTAAGCCACCAGAAAATGTTAAAAGCAATTACAAGCACCTACTGAGCTGAACTTTTCAGTGCTTATTCAACAAAGCACATATCTTTTCTGTACAACAAACTGAACAAGGCTGCTCACCGATAAACAATGTTCAGGGAGTGCAGATAGCCCAGTGCACTGGCAATTTCAGCAGCATAAAATCGGGCTCTCGGCTCCAGGAAGCAACGCTCCCTCTGGAGATGGTAGAACAACTACAGGAGACAGAGAGAACAAAGTTGTGTAAGCGGCGCCAAAGCCTGTTAACAATGCACTTAATTAGACTCAACATATATAGCAAGGGAGAACAATAGCAGGAAATGGCCTATTGATCCTTCGGTAGTTCAAAACTTGGCAGGCAGAAGCATTAAATCTAGTAACTTCTTCTCCATGATTTTTCCCCTTGCAACTCTTTTTGTATTTAAAACAAAGGGTGAAAATGTCTACCCTGCCACCCTGCACACAATAGGAAATATTTTTCAATTTTCTTACTGCTTACCTCTCCACCATTGATGTAGTCCAGGACAAAATACAGTTTGTCTGCAGTTTGGAAGGAAAAGTGAAGCCCGACCAGGAAGGGGTGTTTCACATTTTTCAGCAGGACATTGCGCTCTGACATAATGTGCTTCTCCTGAAAACACCAGAAATTATTAATGTTTAGTACACTTGCTTAGTAGTTGCAGTAAAAATGTATTTGATGGACATTGCAATGCCATCATGAGAGGCAGCTTACCTCTTTCTTCTTCAGGATTGCTTTTTTCTGCAGGACTTTAACAGCATAGAACTGCTCCTCTGCCTTATGCCGTGCAAGGAGGACCTGAAAGTGCATACAATTCCAGAACTGAGCAATACTGAAATACAGGACAACTCACAAACACAACCACGAACAAGCCTTTATGTTTACTGCTAAACACTGCTACATCCCTGTGGTTCAGTGTGGAAGCCCTTTGCTGGAAATGCCTAACACTGTTACCATTCTGGCAGATTAATCAAGCCCAAAGATACGTCTAGTTTCTTTCTCTTCCAAAAGCAAAGTATATCTGTTCTTCACAGTACTAGTGAACCGAACTCCCTGGCTCTTTTATGACTCATTCAAATGCAGCATTCCTGCTCCCGCTCCTGCTCCCTTCTCCCTGCACTGGATGTGCTCAGGTTTGGTTTAAGTGACCACCATTCACTAAAGGCAGTACAAACCCCACTCTCTGGTATTTCACAGAAGAACTCAAGAGTAAATAAAATTTAAAAAGTTAAGCTTACCTTCCCAAAACTGCCTTTTCCAATCACTTTTAAGAAATGGAAGTCTGATGGTTTGGCATGTGGGTTGGATGATGGGCCAAGATTGATCTGCTGTGAAGGACTGGGCTAGAAAAACAAACAGAAACCACATTCATTAAAACAGTTCAGCAGAGAGAGTCTCAGCAATTTCTCTTTTTAAAAAATGTAAATAAAGTGACCTTGAAAATAAAGATTAACACTCTTCTTGCCACTAAAACTTGATTTTTAACATATATCTTAAACTAACAGGTACTGCCTAAGAAGACTCTAACAACCACAGCTTACTTAGAAGTTCTTCTTGACATCTTAGACTCATTCGTAATGAAATAACAACTCATCAAGACTTTAAAAAAATTTCTTCTTTATGGTTGAAACAGAAAAGTTTCAGTCTAACCTGATTACTCTTTCTTGTTTACATTAGTGTGCTATGAGCTGAACTAATGCAATACTTAAGATGCTAATTTTGCTACACTTCTATTAGTGGAAGAACTGATGTTCTAAAAACGTCACAATGACTAAAATCTACTTACCGGAGGAGAAGGATTAGCATTCATAAGTTCAGGCTCTTGAGGCTGAGAGATTTTCAAGATAGACTGAACTTCAGGGCTGCAAGGATAAGAGTACACAAGATTAGGAGAATCGCCAGGAGCAGCAGGCAGATCTTCCCGCCAGAGGGCAAGCACGTATCGCAGAAGAGGAGTTCTGGTTGAGCCTGCTACAGAAGGCAACCAAAACAATCCATTCGATTTAAGGAGTAAAATTTTTCTAGAGCCAGTAAGTTTTATCATCTAAAGAATTGATTTATACACTAAGTACAGCACAAAACAGGGACGGGTCCCTGGAAATCTTCTCCGACTTATTTGTCCCAAATCCAGTTCACAGAGATCGTTGAGAAGTGAGTAACATCCCAACAAGACAAATTAATTCTTCCATAACAGTCATGCCGGAGGCATTACAGTAAACAAGCATTATTTTTAAACTAGATCTCGCAATATATGGTGGAATTTGTGACTGAAATCCCCCCAAAAATTCTGATACTTACTGCTTGCATGCATAGGAGTTGGTGGCTATCTTCTGAATGAAGTCGTTTAGTCCCATTCTTCTCTGCTTCATGAAAGCTATTAAGTAAAAAGGAAAGGAGAAACAAAATCGTTAAGTCATAAAAAAATCACAGACAGAAAAATCCCAGCCCTTTGAGTATCTTCGAAGAAGCCCCCACGCCGCTCACCGATGAGGATGGCCACCATCCCTCTCATCTTCGAGTAAGTCAAGGTAGGACCAGACGCCTCAGCTGCTTTCACGGTCATTTTGAAGCGAGAGGGGAATAAACACCAAGCACACACTACCACCAGCTCCCAGCACCGCACTGACTTGGCGGAGCACCGGACGGCGTTTAAGTGGCGGCGGTGATGGGCGGGACCGGGGCGGGGCGACGACGATCGCGCCCCCCCTCGACGTCCTTTGGGGGCGGCCACTGGTCGCCTCGGGGGACGTCGAGGGTGGGAGGAAAAGGTAATCGTCGCCGTCTTTACCACCGCCCTACCTCGGGCGCAGCCCTCAGGNTCTTTAGGACGACCAACTCTTCCGAAATTGTGGGCGTCCTCCCCACCACCCCAAAGCCTGCGTCCGCTCGCGGTCCCGCCGCACCGGGTGAGCGGCGATAAGGGACGCTGACGTTTCCCTGAAGGAGCCGCAGTGACTCAGAAGAACAAAATTTCCTGCCCCGTTTTCAATAAAACAAACAAATGTCCCTTCTGTGCACTGCCCTGATCCTGGCTGGGACATAACTAAAAGGAAAAAAAAAAAAAAAAGTATTTTTTTAATGCCGAAAAGGGAAACAAAGGGGGGAAAAGAATCTGTTCCCTGAACTTAGAGGAGAGAGCAGAAATCTGCTTCTAGAAAAATGACCGAGGGCTAGACAAGTGCAGTAACGGAGGAAAAAAAAAAAAAAAGGAATCAACCCCGCTCTGCAGATTTTGTTTTTACTGTACGCGGTCATTTGGGAACACCGTGTACCCGCGATTTAATGGCTCAGTCGCTTCCTTGCGGGCGCGCCGGGGGCACATGAGGAGCGCTGGTGCATGCACGGAGCCCAAGGTGAAACGATGCAGCCGGGGCCCCCTCCCCGGGGGGAGCGGGAGGGCACGGCGAGGGGTACCACGGGCTCCCGGCAGGCTCCCCCGCCGGGGCGCATCCCCGCTCGCAGCCCTGGTACGGGTCAGGCGCGTCCGGCGGGTGCCGAGCTCCTGCGCCCTCCAGGCGGCTGGAACTTTCCACCCGACGGGGTGTTATTCATGCGCGTGTTTCGCCTCGCTGTCTGAACGAAGGGCTCTGGGTTGCATCCAGCGGCTCCAGCTGCAACCTGCCCCCTTCCTCCCCCCGCCCGGAGACCGTATTTTTACTCTTTATTTTCTTTCTCCGTACCCACTGCTGCTGCCTCTCCCCACCGCCACCGCCGGCCGCTGGGCGGCATCCCTTGGCAGCTGCCTGTACCTCCGCCTCGGGGGGGGATGGCAACCACGGCAGCACATCAGCTGCCACAGGCAGCAGCTCACCCTGAACAGCAAGGCGGATGACCCGGAGAAGAGAGACAGACCCCTGCGAGTTGGGCACAGGTCTTTAAAAAGCGCTGCAAAGGCCTTTTAGGGAAAGAGCAAAGAGGGATGATTGCCGGCTCCGCTCCGAGCCTCCGGTGTCCTTCCCGGAGCAAGGAGCCCTTGCCCGGCCCCGCCGTGCCGGTGCGGGAAGTGGAAGGGAGCCGGCGCCAGGGAAGGAAGCGGCGACGGGAGAAGCAAGGAAATGTGGACTGCAGCTGGCGGGGCTATAGATTCTCCCACTTGTTGCTTTCCTCACTCTGTTGCACACAGAAATTGCCACTCTCATTAATGTAAGTAAAGAACAACAACAAAAAAATTCCCACATTAAAGTGTGGGATTCAAAACAATCCCAAAAAAGCCACGCTTGATAGATTGGAAGAGACGCAGATAGATTTTGCTGCCCCTTCGTACCGTTTTCAGAGTGCTGCTGTTAAAAAACACTCGAAATCCACAGTTTGGAGGGTCACCGGAGCCCACGTCCCCTGCCCGCTGCCTCCTGGCATCTCCAGGCTACACGACGATGCCCCCCGGCACGCTCCTGTCAGCTATGCATAGAGGCGAGCGGCTCCCAGCCCCCGGGCAGTCTCCGGCACAACCCACCCGCTATTCTGCACAGCTTGCCAGAGGCTGACACCCACTGCCCTCCTCCCCGCTCAGCCGCGGCCCCCCACGCCGCCCGCAAGCGCCCCCGCTCCAGACGGCTACACCAGCGCCCTCGCTCCCGCTCCCGTCGGTCTTTCTGCAAGGGCTCCGCTGCTCTCGCCAAGTCACCTGGCCTCTCTTCGTGCCAAGGGCTGCCTCAGCTGTACCCCACACGCACCCGCCCGTATTCCCCGGCGCATCGCTGAGCGGGTACCCCGCTGCTGGAAAGGTTCTTTTCCCGGCGGAGAACAGTTCTCCTCCCAAGTCGGAGCGGTGAACCCACCTTTCAGCGACGACTTCTCCTCTTTGCCCCTCATCTTGCTGCCTGCCGGGACCCCGGGCGCGGCGCGGCGGCGCGGAGGCTGTGGCTGGGCTCCCGCTCCCGGCCGCTGCTGCAAACCCGAATAACTCCCCTTCCTGGCCGGGCGGCCCGCAGGCAGGAGGGAGGCGGCGAGGGCGGCGAAGCCGGCCGGCGCTCCCGCTGACCCCTTTATGGACGCAATATCGAGGGCGGCTGACATGCGGGAGCGTTATAAAGTTCAGCACGGGCCGCCCCGCACACTCTGCCCCGTTGCAACATCACCCTCAAAATTACTGTAATCAGCGCGCACACAAACACACGCACGGGCGGAGCGGGGCGGGGGGGCCGCTCCGGCCCTCCCTGACCTGCGGCCGCGGCCAGCCCTGCCCCACGGAAGCTTGCGCTGCCCACGCTCCCCCGGCCAGGGCGCGGTGCGAGCGGCCGCGCACCCACGGCGCGGGTCCTGCGCCCTCTTCCCTCCGGGACGGGCGGAGGCGGGNGGCAGGACCCTCGCCCCCTCCCCGTGTTCGAGGTGCCCCGTAGCAGTTCTTAACGTGGAAGGGAGGAATGCCACCCAAGGGACGAAGAATTATTATTATTATATTAGTCAAAATTCATGCAGCTTTTGAAGATGGGTTCTCCAAAGCCCGGTGTTTCCTAAGGTTGCATTTTAAAACTTTTCCCTCCAGTGACGGCAGCAAACCTCTACAGTTGAAAGCCATGAGAGACCACAAGAAAGGAATAAGCAATCAAAGATCTCATTTGTCGGATGCCAAGCCTTATATATAGGAAAGCACCAGACCTTGTGAATATCTCAATAAATTGCATCAAGAATTTGTACAGACAATGGGTTACGACTGTACAGCTGAAAAATAAATACAGGAAAAGAATCAAAGAAGTACAGTAATGTTCCACACTCATGTTCCTCTTCTACCTCAGCCTAAAAAATTGACAACATGTCCTGAAATTCTAAATTAAGAGTTCTTCAAAGCAAAATGAATAACGATAAAAAAGAAGGTGGATGCTGAAAATAAAAAGTAAGGGAAATTCCACAGATGGAATATTAAATTTAATAGTACTCTTGGCCCCAAGATGCACACACTCCAAAAGAATGGATGAGTTCAAGAATGGATTGACAAATTAATAGGGTAAAAACACCCCAGATTTGATTACACAGGCAACATGTCTGACCTTCAGTGTTCCTGTACTACAAATTCCCGTAAATCAAGATAGGTTGAAGCATATCTCTGAAGAGTTGCCTGTTCTTTCCTTCTCATGTAATAACACAGTGTTAGATAGTGATAACTAACCAGCTAACCTGGTAACCCAGACTGACCTGCATGGACCTTGGGCCCATACTGACCTTCTGACAGTCTTGTGTCACATTTCTGAGTGGCATGATACTGCTCTATTAGTACCAGAGTTTAGCCAACTCAGAAAACTCCAGGAACTGCTGCTCAGTGGCAAGGAAGAGAGCTGATTTGATTTGTAACCTAATGTGAAGCATTTGACTCTGCCGAGTAACTGTATTCCATGTAAAAGTAGCACTAGGTAAACTGATGCTCATCAAGCTCTTCACCATGACAGCATCCAAAACAGGGCTCCACATGCAGGCTGTGAGAGATGCAGAAAGACACAGACTCTGCTGGAACTCTGGGTGACTTAGGCAGAGGGCAGAGCAGACAGCATGCTGGTTTACCAGTATGGGTCACACCAGGGTCCTGCTGACGCAGAGATTGGGACATACCTGAAGTAAAGCCAGGAGAGATGTGAATCGGTTTAGCTTAAAGAACAAACAGCAGCTCATCACTAGTGTGGTCCTGTATTGCTCAATGAAGTGCAGAGCACATTCAGCAGTAGCTGAGCTGTGTGAATTCATCTCCCTAGAAAAGCCTCACTGCTTGGAAGGCTTCATCTGTGGTGGGCAGGCAGCTGTTAGCCCTGCCTGACACTGCTTACAGGACACATGGAAACTTCTCCCTCTTGCCTTTCAGGAAGGTCAGAGGCTTCAGCAGCCCACATGGTAACTGAAATCTGTGAGCTCTCTTCTGATTCTGTCCTGGTCCTCATTGTCTAATGTGGAATTCAGTGCCTCGATCCTTCAGGAATTCAATTCTCCGATAGCTTCTGAACTTCAGTTTGGCAATTAATTCAATGATGAATAAATTAATTCCTGCTTATTTATCTTGCTGAATGAAGACTTTAGGATACAACAGGTTCCTAGAATTACTTGGCTGACTCTGGAAGGAAACTTCTTCAAATTCTGCAAATATTTTCATCAGTATTTGGCTTTGGGTTAATTAAACAAAGATGAAATTCCGGCTTTGGACTGCAGGGATGGCACAGCCCCCAACTAGAGAAGACAATGGCTCTCATTAACAGCATCTGTCTTCTGAAGCAAAATCTCGGAAGCTTTTATTTTCCTCCTGTAAATCCTGAACAAACAAGTCTCTGACCTTTTAATTAAGTTTCATGTGCAACAGCCAAAACTTTCAGTCAAGACCTTCATGGTGTCCCCACAAATGATGTCTACAAGTAGCAGCAAACAGATAAGGAACTGAGTAACAGCTTTAATAACATCCCCAACAGTGATTTTAAATCAGGAGCTTTTGAATGCTGTCAACAAGTCTGCTAGACATTGTGTTGACAGGAGGTTTATTGACTGAAGCCCCTGTTGATCTGGAAACATCTAATTGTTTTCAGTGTCATATTTTGTCAAATACAAATTTGGAACATCTTTTATTTCCCTTTTCTGATGCTAACAGAGCAGGTTTACTGCATAGTCAATAAGAGGCTTTAGTGCCAAGGGATTACTCTCACAGCATCATAGAGTGATGCAGGGCTGTGCTGAGAAAAAGTAATTCCCATCCTTGTAGAAACAGTGGAAAATTACAGCATTCTGTAGATGAAGTGACCTCTAGTTAAAATAGCTGATAAACAATGCCCTGACCTCTGATTTTATTTCCAGCACATGGATTTGAGTCTAACGCAGTTGTTGCCACTGTGACTTTATGAGTAAATGTTGCAGGTATTTCAACTCGTAGCAGTCAGAGAGGGATGGCTGCAGAAAAAAACATATTTGTATGCCTTCCTCTGGGTGTGCCTTCTTGGGAGTGTGCCGCCCCAAGGTTAGCAAAAGTCCTTGCAACATTGTGTAGTCTGTCCAGCTTAGAGTTCTCATAAAATCTCAACGGATGACAGATACTTAAATTCATTACTGATGTTAGGAACTTTAATGTGCTGTGACTGCACAGAATTGTGTCTTATCACAACTGAGAGTAATGCGAATATGGAAAAGGAGGTGAAAACATATGACGGAAAAGCTATAAAAAAAAAAAAAGAGTCATGAGAAAAATGAAAATTCTTAGTGATGCTATGAATTCAGTCTGCTGGTTTCCTTTGGTCACAAGGCAGCCTTGTGTGAGGAGCTCCAGAATGAATAGTGTAAGCACATACTGTCAGCTGACTCTTGCACTCAGTTTTTTTCTTCCAGAATTTCAGTTTTTAAAGGATAATAGCACAGGGGCATTTAGGCATTTTCTATTACTGACATAATCTGAACAAGTTTCCTTGCACATCTTGCATGAAATACATGTGCTGAAATACAAATGTCAGCTGAACTAACCTAGCTATGGGGTCATCTCTTTTTCCCTGATCTCTTCATCTAGTGTTCCACTAGGAGTTGGCTACCATGAGATCTCGATGTCTTTTATGTGTATACAAAACCCCCATCATCACGATTGCCATCATCATCAGTTCATTATCTTAAAAGAAAGATCTCTTAAAGCGTGTGAATCCTCCAGCAGCCTTGGAGATAAGGTGCCAAATGATGTAAATACTGAGAGAATTCATCAAAAAGAATTTTTGCTAGAGAGAAGTTCACCTGGGTCCGAACTCAAAACAACAATTTAGATTCTTGGCAAGGTGAAAACAGAGGCCTGATGCAGGAAGATGCACACTGCCAGGCGTCAATGCTCCTCCTCTTGGTGATACCACCATGTCTCTTGCCATTATAGGGACTGCTTAAGTAGTTGTTGTTATTTTGCAGGAGGTTTTCTTTCAAGAGGTGTTAAAAGGTGTCCCAGGCAGAAGTATGCAAAACATGCATGCTGAACAGGGCTTTATCTATAGTGTTTTTGTGTAGTGATTTATAATTTTAGGAGATATTGGATCCCTTGCAGGACCCAGATAAATGTTGGGTTATTACAGTATTTCTGAGCGTAGATTAATTAGTCTAAGATAGAAAGCAAGGGAAGAAGTTTTAATTTTGCCCTAGGTAACTGGTCCAAAATAGAGTAAAAATATTTATATATTCATTCATAATATATTTACTCTCCTTAAGTTTTGTTACTTGAGTTAGACATGTAGTCACCAAAGGTACCCTCCTTGGTCAGAAGAGACAAATAAGCACCCTGATGCACCTTCAATGCATCTGTGGCCTGAATCAGGCAGTGTCTACTTTTAAGTTGAAGAAGTTTGGTCCTGAAACCCACAGATAACTAGAGGCTGATTTGAATTACAGGTGATTTTTTTTTCCTTTTTCTGAAGCTTTACATGTAAAAGATGTGCAATCACTTGAGAGGATGGTTTTGTTAATATACACCAAGAGCGCTGGTCATTTTATTCCTGATCTATCTATATTTACAAAAAAAGAAAAAATCCTGTGGTGAGTTTAAACATCATATATGCTAGCCAGAGATTCCCAACCTTAGTCCAATTTAATTATGGACCTGAAAGAATACTTTCAACATTGTTATAATTTTTCATAGTGCTCCTCAAGGTTGAATTATACATATTGGCTTCCAGTTAGCAGCCCTGTGTGGTTGTGTGTTGCAGTGGATATACAAGACATACCAGTTTTCTTAAAATTAATCAACTTTATCTTGCCTTGCACTGAGCCCGATATCATCTCAGAGAGATGTGAAAGTATTAGTTCTATTTTACAAAGGTGAGAATTGAACCACAGGGTAGACAATGTGTCTCATCTGAGGGAGGTCTGTGGCAGAACCAAAAATTGAATGTAGAGCTAACTTTCTCCCACTCTAGTATCTAGATTAAGATTACTGTACAGCAATATATATTCCATATCTGCCACCCTTATTTGTGTAATTACATGCATTGTAAACAGACAGTTTACAACTCAGCAAGAGCCAGAGCAAGCACTGCAGGCACTTGCTCTGCCTTGGAGGAATGCTACTGAGATATCTGATATTACTGTAGCCCTGGTTCCCTTCCCAGCAGGAGCCACTCATCACAGTGAAAAATGAGGGACTTGGAACACTGACACCTAAAAGGCTATTAGACCAGGAGGGACCTGAATCCAGATTTGTGGGGAAGGAAGGATGTATAACCATGTTCACATTGAACTGGCAAGTGGTAGCATCACCTGCCACCATCCAACATGTTGGAAATGCCAGGAAAGTGTTTTTCCCACAGCACAAGATCACCACAAAGAATATTATTGTAAGACAAAGAAGTCCCACAGCTGTTTCACAGGCTGACACAGAAAGAAAAGCCACGAATATGCCCAGCATTAATTTCTCTTTTTCATTTCCAGATGCCATTTTCAAACCCTGTTCAGTCATTCACTGCACTGTGAATCTCTTTGTAGTGTTCCAATTAGTCCATTTTTTTTAACATCTTAAGCCCTAAAGTGAATTGGAAACCTTTGATATGGTTTTATTTACTTTGCTAGAAGCTGCCTTTTCTTTTTTGTAAGTGCTTTGTATGACTCCACAAAGAAAAGCTCAAGTGTTTTGTCCATACATTTACTAGGCTTCAAGACCAAAAGAAGATGCTGGAACATATAACCTGGCTGGCTGAGTAACAAGTCTTGCATTTGCTGCTATGTATATCAGGTCCAACAGCTTTACCTCGGAGGTTTCTTGTCTTTTCCTCTTAACTCATATTTGACTATCTCCAAATTTTCATCCAGTTCAGGGATAAGAATCACAAGGCTTGACAAGCACAGACACCCACCCATGCACAGTCATGCAGTGGACCGCAGGCTGTGAATATACGACCTTTCCAGCCTGCAGCAAGGGCTGCCTCACCCCCATACACCTGCATCTGCTCATCAGCACCCACATGGTGGGTGTCACCAACCCTTGGATCAGCTGGCAGATCTCCCTGTGGGAGCTCCCACTGACTGGCATTAGTCAGCCGGGTGATGAGCAGCTGGGCACAGCCTCTTCAGCTGGCACAGCTGAAGATGGAGGCAGACATGTCCCAGCCCATTTAGTGGGCAAGTGCCATTGATCTGATGCCTTTTCCTGGTTTTGAAATCCAGAGTCACACATGGTTAGAAGGGAAAAAGGGATTTTACCTTGGTATTTATTTTAAGGATCCTTAAGTTCTCTATGTTCAGGTCGAATGCACCTCCATGCACACCACAATGCACCCCCCACCAAAGATCTGGTCTAACCTTGTAGGTCTTACTAATTAGCAAATCTATCAAAAATCCCCTAATGAGAGGCTCGAGTGAGCCCCCCTCCCCAAGGAACCTTCCCCTGAATGGTTCTATTTCATTTTACAAAATGAGTTCTGCAGATGACCTTGGTGTCTGGGGCACATGATCCCTAACTATCAAGCTTCTGAAATATTTAGTCTCCTAGCTTAACAAACAAGTCCAAGAATGTAGGCAAAAAGTACCAAGGATACAGAAGTTGTAAAAAGGCATAGCAGGGGTATAAAAGGAAAGACAAAAATCATCATGGCATCAATCTTGCACACCTTTGCTGCACTGTTATTTTAAACTTGTTAAAAAAAAAAAAAAAAGGAATATAGATTTGCACGTGTGCCATGCTCCAACTACTTGTGATACTTCTGTAATGCTCCCATCAGAGCCTTATAATATGATTTTTTTTTTTGGAAAAATGCTTGCATGCAGGAGTGGGGAAGAGCAGGTCTAGCTTATTGGATTCCTGGTGAATGCAGTGTGACTGGTACATAATTCTCAGTGTGACACTAATCTCTGTGCCTTCAGTGAGATGACTGCAACACCTCTCTGCCTGGCTGAATGTAATACCTCTGTCTTTCACACAAGGCAGGCTTAATAACGCTATAGAATTTTATTTTATATTTTTAACAAAAGGAAGAACATGAGAAAGAGAATCAACCATCCCTATGTATTTTTAATAGGGCATCAGAAAAATTAAGTCCTGGAACTCTGACTTGTTGTGAATGTGCCTTAGCTTGTTGCAATATAGGAAACATTACTAAGCAGCTTGTACATTGTTGACAGTGTTCTTTAGAAATATGGATAAAGTGCCAGCTGAAGAAATAAAAGCATAAAGAGATTAAGCAAAGTAGTCCCCAGTGAGGTAGGGGACTGCAAACAAGACTTCTGGCCTTTGGTATTCTACCTCTAGTGCAGACAGACAAACCACTGAGGGCAAATTTAAAGCTTAGATGCAGAAAGGCTAAGCATAATTTGGCTGCCAATGGCAGCGTTTAGTCACTTGCAAAGCACAGCACTGTGGACTTCTCCACAGTTATAGGGAGCTCCATTACTAGTGCTGTAATTCATGATTTTCACTCAGCAATGACTTTCACTTATGCATGTTTTAATCCTGAGCCCTTTAAACCTTCACACAGACATGTGTTAACATTGACATTTTAAAGAATGAGGAGATGGGGAAGTTGGATGACTTGGGTCACTGTCATATGATGATCCTGAAACAGAATAAACATTTTGTAAGGCTTGTGACTTTCAATCCCATGCTCAACTCATTGGACATACAGCCTACCTCCTACAAAGCAAAACTTGACAGCAGTTTTGCTCCTTTGGTGACTGACCCAGACTGACTGACTCAAAACAGTGGTTTAAATTACAGCTATTGGACTTGGGATCAAAAGCCAAATGCTGTCTTCTCCCAAGTGCCATGAGGTTTGAAAGTAGCACTCTGTTTTTGACCTGATCCACAGTTTTGAGTTCCTTAGTGCTTAGTGGCAGACAAGGGGCACAGAAAGGAAAGATATTTCTCAGAGAGGAGGAAAAGGTGTTTGTGCCAGTGTTTGAGATATAAAAGTATGAAATATGCAATGATCTTCATATGCCAGATACAGCTGAGTAGTAACTCTATATCTGCCTAACCCTATTTTGATTTCACTGTATCTGTTTCTTAATGAATAGTGCATGATAGTAAAATATGCTTAGCTTTGTCTGGAGATAGCGTTATGAAGCATTTTTTACAGACCACATTTTTCTCATATTTAGTAGTATGTATTTTTATATATATATATATTAATATTTATTGCTGTGATTGCATTTTTAATGTAATACATATTTATTCTATC
Organism: Rhipidura dahli; assembly: GCA_013399225.1. Taxonomy (NCBI): domain Eukaryota; kingdom Metazoa; phylum Chordata; class Aves; order Passeriformes; family Rhipiduridae; genus Rhipidura; species Rhipidura dahli. Next base: position 1,137,001 of record VXAC01008078.1, read on the forward strand.
TTGTTTAACTCTTCTAGGTTGAACAGCATACACAGAACTTAGAACCCTTTCATCTAGTCTCAGGTCACACTGATGAAAGGTCTGCAAGCACTCAAATACCAGAGCATTTGCCTTGATTATTTTAAGTATATTTGTCTTTAGGTGCTGCAACCACAACTAGTGAACTACCAAGTCACTTTGGCTGTGTGAGTTGAATCATGGAGTAATATAAAATTACTTCTATTCATGCATTTGTGCTCACTGAAATATATGTACAGTAGTGACTAATGCATTAGTGAACATATTCGTTAAAAACAGCTTAATAGGAAAATGTGTTTTGTTCTTAGAGTGGGGGGAAGGCTATTATGAGGTTAGAAACTGTGAGAACCAACATTATTTCATTAATATAATGAGTGTTTTCTTTTTATACACATTTTTATTCTCAGATGTGGTGTTTTTAAATATGGAAGATTATTATGAGACTGATACATCAGGTCCCACTTTCTTAAATAATCCTATTTGTGGCTGCCAGGAAAGGACATAAACCTCTCTGAACATTTCTCAGTATCTCGTGCCTTTAACAGTGTCTCTCAAGTCCTGTTAATTCAGGGATAGCTTAGTTTTTTGGAAAACTATCAATGGACCACCTTGTGCAGCACAGTTACAAGATTCAAAATCACAAAAAAACTCCCTATAATGAGGCTAAGCTTTGAGTGTTCACTTACTTGCCTTTAAAAAGAGTGTTTTGAGAATATTATTTTCTTTATTTCTGTGTTTCTTTTGCTTTACTGATTACCTAGAAAAGAATTTGCAGCTATTATTTCAGGTCACCATCTGATGTTTAATAAACTTCCTATACTGTCAAAGACCTCAAAACACCTTTGCATGATATCTAACATGGACCATTACTGGACATGAGATCCTGGACCAAGAGAACCTTTACTTGGAGCAAAGAGGCAATTCAAATTCTCTTTAAGCAATTTAAGAATGCTAAACTGGTTAAAAACTATTTAATCAATATATTACAGCTACCAACTTGTAAAAAGTCCTGTTTTGTAAGACACTGTCATTTTCAAAGGAAGTCTTAAAATAGATTTCAAAATCACATTTTGCTCTGAATTGGCTCCAAGGGAAGAAAAACAGGCTTCCAGGCTATATGCCATCATCCACAAGCATGGCTCAGCATCCTGACACTTCTGTGGGGCCAGCTTACAAGAAATGTGGAACTGCTGAGATGTTGAATTCTTTTCACAACACGAAATGTTTAGACTGCTAAGAAAGGAAAAAAAAAAAAAGGGAACTGGTGTGGGAGTGTGTGGGGATCTCCGTATAGAAAGAGGAAGTATTGTGTGACTGATCAGGAAATGGGTACAAAGCATGTGGTTGGTAGTATTTTCACTTGTTTTGGGGGCATTTCCATAGAGAACTGGAATCTGGCCCCGCGTTTAGATATTACTTCACTCCGGAGTGAAAGGCAGGCACCAATTTGGAGCGAAACACACCAGCTGTCAGCCTTTGCACATAGCAACACGGCACAACAGCTGAGGGCAGGTCGCACAAACACAACATCCCACGGAAATAGCAGTGTTGGTGAGCCATTCTGGGCTGCAAGAATCCCAAACAATGCTCCGACTTCTATATAAAGAGAAGGCTATTTTCCAGGCTGTATTTTCTGAGAGGAGTTTGTTCTCTTTTACCTCCAAAAACTCTGGAATACATCTGGGCTACAAAAATTGCAGGGAAATATACAGGCAGCAAGGTGCAAGGTTCTTTCTGATCCTGCCTGCCAAGCACTTCTTTACCATGCACAGATTCGACAGGATAGAAATTTAGCCCTCATCTTTCCATAAACATTGTCTTGTCTGAAGTACACTGCTAGCCCTTGTGATGTCAGGGCTGTTCACTCCTTTGGTTTTGTCACGTGATTTTTTTTTCCAGAACCAAGGGAAAAAAATCCAAAAATATGACAGCTCTTCTTGTGTAAACTGAAGTTCTGCTTATTCATTTTCTCTTGAGCAAGTTGCTGTTAGTCAGATGTTTGCAGAGCTGTGGGGAGGGGAGTGTGCTGCCCTCAATGCAATGAAGTAATTTTTAGAGGAAGTCCTTGTATGGACAATTTGTTCATTGTTTTGGAATACTTCAAACAGAATTTCCAGGAGGGCCAATTGAAATTCCAGATTTGATTCCCCTTATTAAGTCATTCCTCAGTCAGCTGGGAGGCAGAGAGGAGAGCTTGGGTAGGCTGGTGCAAGTGAGCAACACGGAAAGCAGAGACAAGAGGCTATTTTGGACCTTCCACTCCAAAACAGAAATGCAATTCTCCTGCAGAATTATAAAGGGACTGAAATAAATGAAAGATATATTTCAAGGGCTGTCATCATAAAGCTCCTGAGCAACATGCTCAATGATGTAGAGCGAGACAATTATTTGGAGGACTCTTTTTGCCATTGGCTGTCCCCTCTCTGGAGAATGAAACTTCTTAGCTTAAATGATTTCAAACTAGACCCATCCCCATTTGCTAAGTAGATCATGTTAGTCTACATTTATCCTGCATCACGGTGTAGCAAAAGTGCCATGTAATTTCCAGTGCAGTGCCAGTGTAATTTCCTGCACTGCTCCCCTGGTCTTTGTCATGTCTTCTTTTTCAGTCTTGCTTTTTCCTCTGCCTTCTTTCCAGCCTTTCCGCTACTCCTTGGAGTGATCTTTTTGCCTTAATCTGTTTCTTCATTTCACCTTCTTTTCTCTCTCAGACCTTTCTTTCTTCCTAGCTTCTTCACATTCAAGGCAGAACTCTGAAAGCAACATCATCAGCTACAGTCACCTTCAGTGGAACATCATGAGTTCAAAGTCATCTTCCAAATTATTTCAAGTGAAAGAGATGATTTCTCATATTTTTATTTCATAGGGTGAAGTCAAATAGGATGTGGAAAATGGGAGAGTTTTGTCCACCCACTTCAAGATGGATGTTAAGAAACTGGAGGGAGCCAGAGTGGAGGGCTACTAGGTTGATCAGGGTTCTAGTGCACCATACCACTGAGGAGAGGCTGAAGAGCTGAGCTTGTGTAATCTGATGAAGAGGAGGCCAAAGGCAGTTGAACAGCAGCCTATGACTTCATGATGAAGAGCTACGATGATAAACCAAACTCTTCCCAGTGGTGACAGGAGGTGCAAGAGGAGGCAACAGCAGCAAGATGAGGGTTGAGCTTGGCCATTAGGAAACAAAATGCAATACTGGAGCGTAGTGCAGCCTGGGTACAGACTGCTCTGGGAGCTGGAGGAAACCCTATCCCTGGAGGTTTCCAAGCCTTGACCAGAAAAAAGCCACACTGACCTGCTCCAGCACTGATCATAGTCTGGCCTTGGAGTGGGATAGGTGATCCACAGATCCACAGGGCCCCTCTAAACAGCACTATAACACCACAAACATGTATTTTTTCCCTCAAACCCTTAGTGCAGAGTTCTCTGTGCTGCCCCTCATTTAGCCAATCCCCTCCTAAATGGGGAGAGGAAGAGTATATTTTTTCTTTGTTTTAAGTGAAGGATCTTATAAACCAACTTGAACAGCTAAGGTAATTCTGGCATAAGTAGAATACCTCTAACTCCTGCTTTGAAAGGGATACATCTCATGCAGATAGCATCCCTTCAGTTTTTCCCCCCTTTCAAAACCCCACATTTGTGCAAGTGCTAGAAGATGTGCAGGCAGAGCACAATGCTGAGAGCCTGGGAAACATGCCCAGCAGAGCAGAACCTGTACTTTCTGTTGTTAAAACTGTGCTGGGATTCTGATATCTCTGTTATGTACTAACAGACCTGGGGGGAAAAAGCTTGTGTGCATGGAGAAGTATCTCTATCCCCCAGATGGGCTGGTCTTGAGCTTAAAGGGTATCTATAGAGCCCAGGCCATGTAGGTCACCCTGTGTTAGAATGTATACTCTCAGTTCTACAAACCAGTGCAGACACAGGTTTTTAGTTTCAGGTAGACAAGTAGCCTTTTAGTTTTAGTGGGATTATTCACATCCATTCAGTGATGTATACGTGTGCCTCTAGAATGAAAGTTCTTTATTTGTTGTTTCAATATTTATGTCTTTTCTCTGAGTTACTCTAATGAGATCTTTGTTCAATTATTTTTCCCCCTCAGGGCTGTCTACTGGCATCCAATGCTTTTTATGGGGCTGTGTTTCTTTAAAAGTTTCCAATTCTTTGGTGGGAATAAACTCACTTTTTTTCTTTTACTGGGATGCTTTAAATACTGTTTCAGACAGGTTGTAAGCCACAGCCTTGCATTCTCTTTTAACATACTTACAATCTTATTTTTTGTCCAGCTATATTAAAATCAACGGCAATTTTCCATCTGTTTTAATTTGCAGTATATGAGTTTATGCTGCTGTGTTTTACACAGACAAGAACTTGTCTTCTTCAGTAGTTTTTTCAAGAAAATGCTGTTTGAATGATGTGATAGACTAAATGAAAAAGATAGCCTATCTCAGGTAAACTAAGAAATTTTCCTCAAATATATTAAATTCTGATTATAATTAAAGGTTTTTAATTAGTTACCCTCACCACTGAACTGAATCAGAAATTGCCTTCTGAGAAGTACAGTGACAAAGCATATATAAGTATCTACTTGATACTACAGAGGATATCAAAGAGCTTTGTGACTGCTGACATAATTTTAAATGGATCTATGCCAGTGACTGAGATCACACCCCTTAGTCCACGAATTCCTGAGAAGTGGGAAGATATCTGAGGTTTTCAAACAGTCTTAGATATCAGTCATTGCTACGGTTTCCATGGAAAAGTTTAAAACATAGTTTCTGCTCCTCATGAACAGAAGTCTCTTGTCTCCTGAGCAGGAGCTGAAGAAGCAGAAGGTGTCCTTGAAGAAGCTTTCCACTCTTTCCTAAGGCAATCAGTCTAGGGACAGCCTGTGCTCTGCCTAGGGCCTTGAAAGGTAATTAGGGGCCAGTGCTTAGCAAGCCTTAGCCCTTTTCTCTTCTGAAACACCTCAGAGCATTTGCATCGGTGTGAAAAGAATTAAAAGTCTCCTCAGTCAGGCTGTCCTGTTACGGGATCCTTTTGTGCTGTGTGGGGTGAGGGCTGATGGATTCCAGCATGCTGCTACATTATATTGTGCCTTCGTTAGTGTTCCCCTTTCCTGGACAAACCTCACCCATTGAGAAGAGCAGTCACACAGATTTCTTTGCAAAATGTACTGCAGAAAAATATAATACAGAGAAACCTTGGGCTACTACTACAAAAGAAAAAATATTTTATTTTTCCCTTATAAGGAAGCAACAACATAAGCTCATGCCCACTGTCTAGGTCACTTTGACAAGCAACATCAAAAAATACAGAAAATTATAGCAACTTTTCCTGTGGGATCTTCATTCAATATGACCTTTTTAATTAGTTTATTTCAATGTCTTTAAAATTCATAGCAGTAGTTCTCTTTGGGCAGGAGACAATCAATAGAAATGAACAACCAGGAGATTACTGATACTCCTCTTCTGTGCCACATCTTCCTAGAGCTTTACTCTATTAATCTTGCAACAACCCATGCATTTGTGGGATTTATTAGTTAGCTGTGTGCGTAACACACAAAAAAGCTTGTAGATGACAGCCCCTGTACTGCTTTTCAAACATATGATGCTCTCCTATAAGGCCTGGAGGTCTTGCCAAAAGGTGGATCCCTGCTGGGGAAACAGGACCTCAAACAGAATAAAGCCACAGTTTGGATACTGTCTGGAAGGGGTACTGTGAAGGAAATGCTAGAGCAAGAGAAAAGGCCAGGTCTGAATATGGTACCTCCTCATCACTCTGTTCCTTTCTCCACTGGTGTTTTTCTCATCCTCTTGCCCTCCCTTACCTCCCTCCACCACAGCTGCAGCAATGTAGCAGATCCTCTGGAAACCTCACCTAATGCCATACCCTGGAAGAAATTATCCAGGGTTCTGGTTTGGCCAGTTTGGTGCTGACCTCCTTCACCATATGGTATGGTAGGTCAGGTGCCAGACTTGTAAATCAACAGAAAAAGACACAAATAGAAAAGAAAAGTGTTAAACCCCACAAATATTTATTTCTCTATTATATTTGAATGGGCTGTCCAGGAAAATGGACATCAAGGATTCCCTGCCACTGAATACCTACAAGAATAAGTTAAACCCAGCACATCCAGCCTTCCTTCATAGTCAAGGGAGAGAAAATGACATAGATAGGGACTGATTCTTCTCCTCTTCAACCAGTTCTCCTGTAAGGGAGAAGAACAGTGTCTGTCCTTTGTCACAAAAACCAGTGACAACTGTGACAGCAGCACCCCCTTTGCAGAGGACTAAATTCAGGTAAAGTGATGGTTTTGGTTTTTATTTGAGAAAAATTCTTCGAAGCTACAGGTACTGGAAGCACAATTTTTTACAAAAAATTTATAATGTGAAGTCACTACAGATCTTCCAAATTGCAGCATCTGAGTCACCATGGAATTCTGTTTCCTGCCTGACACCAGTGGCTCAAGGTTGTCCTGCAGGTAAATCTGGAAGGACTTCTCATGCCTTCAATCCAGACTATTACATTTCTTTTTTAATGCAAGTTCAGTATGACACATTGAGATACATGTATATTAACTGCAATTAAGCTTTATTAGACCTTTGATCTGCTACCATGTTGTAGTGTATAAATGAATGTATTAAAAGAAAAATCAAATGTAAAATGATTCTCTTCTGTAAGTTGCAAAGCTGAATTTCAAGCTGTGCCTTTAGAGCACTTTCATCACATTTTTAATCGAGCTAGCCTTTGTGTCAGGAAATAGGGCTTTGTTGGAAAAGATAAGGGAAAAGTAGAAAAAAAAGCTGATGTTTCATTAAACTGAGAAATGCCATGGGCATGAAATTGTAATCTTTACATTTGGCAGTTGTGTCCTGGCAGAAAAGCCCTTAAACTTCAACTATTCTGGGACGAGGTCCCAGATTAGAAAGCTGTGAGCACTTTTTCTTCTTTAACTGAAATTGGCCTGGATACCCAATTAACATGGGTAAGAAAAAGAACAGCTAGCATCCCCATCTCATCACCACTGCCAAGAAGTGGTCCCAAAATACTGTATTTTTAACTGGATCATCCCCTAGCTGGGGTTTCACATGTAGCCAGCTGTGGTCTTAACTGAGAAGACAATACTTTGGTAGTGAAGAGAGTGCAGGAGTGAGCAGAAGGACACTGAGAGCACTTGCACTGCACACATAGCCCACAGCAGGGTAATTACTGGTCTAGTGCACTTCAGGCACAAGAAAACAACACTCAAATTAGAGAAATCATCTTCCCTGTGTGGACTACCTTTTTTTTTTTTTTTTTTTTTTTTTTGTTTGTTTGTTTGTTTGTTTGTTTTATGTGTTATAGCTGTAGCTACCACTGCTTAGGAATCAGTGCAATTTGCAACATTCACACACTACTGTGAGACCTCATGACTGAGTGGGCATGTTAAGCTAATTAAATGTATTTCTAAACTTGTTTCATTAAAGTTTATCATCTAGATCAGGATTTAATGTCTATGCATAGAAGCCAAGACTGGTTATAGGTCAGGGGAATTAACCAAGAGCATTAAACATTCAAAATCAAAGCAAGGAAGTGAAAGATTTCCTCCTAATGGGGACAGAGGCTTCTGGGATTTTTCCCAGGGGGGTAGTTGCAAAAATGGCAAAGAAAGCAGGAAAAATATCTCCCAAACATCCAAGTGATATCTGCCTCAGGATCACACATCCACTGTCATGTTAGGAACAGTTTATGTTTACCGGGACATTTGCACTGTGTCGTCACAGCATTTTTAGGGGTAGTTTTTTTCTTGGTTTGAATGCAGTTCTGACACGTCATCTAACCACAGTACCAACAATCCAAGTTAATCTGGTATACTTTTCATATGTAAATAATATCTAAGTTTATGATTAGGCAAAGGGCAATAAAAACAAAGCACACACAAAAAATATCCACATCCCTCTAAAAAGCAAAACTCCAATATAGAAAGGGGATGGAGTAAGAAGAATGCATGTGAGCTCGACATATTCAATTTATTCTATCTATGCCAAAACTACTGAGACTCCTCTTTGTGCACAACTTAGTTCTCCTGCATACAGGCCAGGGGTCACTGAGTGGCCACTTTGGCCCTCAGATGCATTCACAGGACTCTAGCTGCAGCTAATGAGAGCTCTGCTCACACAGCAGGTCAATGCTGAAATGTGTCTGACAGCTTATTAAACAGATCTGCTAGAATCCTGTTGTTTCTCCTCATTATGTCATGGCAGAATTCCTCTGGAGCCTTTGTGCTGCACATTGTGCACTGCAGCCACGCACACAAGTGAGGTTGTTGTTGTTTTCTCCCAGCAAACACTCTGTGGGTGAGAGCCTGTGTCTCATTTTGACATGAGAAACATCCTGCAGTTGGGCTTGGCTCAGAGACAGAGCACTCCAGCCCAGAATAAAGGCTCACCAGAAGCCAGTGCCCAGCCCCACTGCCCGCCCTGCAGCACACCGCCCGTACCTGTGTCCTCACCAGCCCAGAGGGTCCTGGGCTCCGGCTTGGGCAGTGAATCTCCTTTGCTCTGGGGCTCCTTCATCTGAAAAACACACAGGGAACACATTAGGTCATGAGAGCTTCCTGTTGAGTTGGGTTTTGCTTTACAACACTTAAGACCGAAATGATTTTCCACCCAAAGTGCATATTTCAGGTGACAGTGCAAGGCCCCTCTCCAGCTGTTTCTATAATCAGGGGCAAACTTACAAGGTGCGCAGTACTGCGACCTTTCAGAAAAGAAAAGGGCCCTGTGAGTCCCTGTATTTTGAATTGCATTTTCCCATTTAAAGTGTGATTTTACACCGTGGACCAGATGGTCCAGCCCCATTCTCCTGCCTTGGCCCTGCAGAGGTAGAGGAAGGGAAAGGAAATGGTGGACAGGGTCCCAGAGGCTCTGTCTCCTGGAATGGAACTGTTTGCAGAGAGCAACTTTGCCTGCTTTCATTCACAGTGAGGACAACCTTAACAGGGGTGGGATTTGATGTAGGGGATGCACAGGTGTCATCCCTTCACATGTCCTTGGGATATTGCCAATGTGGGAGCTACAGACACCTATTTCCCTTCCTGATTAACACTTCATCCTCATCCCTGCTACTGCAGTGCATCTAACTTCTTGCCCTCTAGACCTCTCTTACTCACACATGAGGTTTGAATCAGAGCTGTGCAAGAATTTTGAGAACTAGGAGTGTGACTGTCCTCTGACACCACTTTGATAAAAACTCTGGCCTCAGTGGTGCTGTTTCGGGGTGATAAACTGAGTGTGAAGGTGAAGTCAGTCAGCAGGATGATACCTTTGCTAACCCTATGTATCCCAAAGTACTTTCTAGGCTCTCCATCCTACTGAAATGCTGCATCCAGCATTAGCATGGGAAGCAGAAGTCAAACAGCAAATAAGGTGCTGCAGAGGAACAAGGTAAAGAACTCCCACTGGAATTTTGGCTTTTGGTAAAGAATTCTGGTGTCCAAAAACTGGATACATTTTCTTGCTAGTGTCAAAACTTAAATATTTCTTCATAGAATTGCACTTTTCTCAAAGTCGACAGTCCTGATGGATTAAGGAGTTTGTCAGTGTGGGTCTGGACCTCTGATGGGTCATTCGTGTAGTATTTTCAACTGTCCTGTTCTTTGTGGTTTTAGTTTTAGAAATACATTCATTACCAGGAGTCCCAACTCAAATGGCACTTCCCCCCCATTACACACACTCTAGACAGGTGTGAAGCTGTCTAGAGGGTGCATAGAATTGCAAAACATTGAAAAAGTGGCTCGCTTTTCTGATTGCATACTTCTGATTGTTTTTGTTCATAGGATTAAGCATGTGATGAATGACATGGAAGAAAGTGGCATTCAGGACAGCCACTGTTCTGCTACTGTAAAAATCTGTGATTGAAGAGCCAGAGGGACTGTGGGAAGGAAGCAGCACAGGAACAGAAAGTAAGTGTAGGGTGAAGGGAGAGAAGGAGAGAAACTTTGATGCATTCCAGGCAGAGCTGTGGTAATACCTCAAAGAATGCAAGCTCAGAAAATGCAGGGAAAAGCATTTAAGAGAAGGCACACTCTAGACATGGAACTGCACTTACAGAAAATGCATCTTTATATATCTGCAAAACAAAATATATGCCAAAGCCATTCTGCAGGGCCACGGCCAGTAATATTTCTGTATTCCACGGCAGGGATGGAAGGTAAAAGAGTTAAATCTCATGCAGCACAGAGAACACCACATACAGAAGTGACATAAATGGGTAGGAAACCTAGTTTGAAATAGGTTGTGGAAGTCCTTTAGCACTAGATGTGCCCACTTCAATTGTATATTATATTGCTAAATGACACATACGTTTCAATAATTTTGTAATTTACTTTTTTCTCCATTAATTTCTTCACAATTATCTGTATGTACCGTGACATTTCAGTCAGACCTTCCATTTTTATGTCTATGCTTCCATTTCAATGGAGGTGCTTAAAACCTGAGGCATGCTTAAGAAGAGCCCGCTTGTTAATGTATGCAGAATGTTTCTTTTGTATGTTTTCCTGGATTATGTTTGCATACTACCAATTCAGTAGTTCAATTCTGTAATAGTTGCACTTAAGACCTTTTTCCTTTCATTTTTGGCAGTCAAATCCTTACCATGGGGCTTGTAAAATGCTGGATTAAGTCTGTTTCCTGGCTGACATTGCTTGAGCTTAAAGTTCAGTGAGGGGAAAAGAGACAAGTAACTTAATGTTAGTGGCCAAGTCTTTGTGCTAGCTGAGTACACACAAGCCACAGCAGACAAAACCTCAGCAGATCAAATATTTTAAAATAATATCCATACAGTAGTGGCTCAGTATATAAACCAGCACGTTTTTCATACCACAGAGCAGAACTTTTCCCTTCCCACATTTCTTGTACTCCAGTAATGTGACCCTGAAAGACCGACTGCCCGGGTGAGAGGGACTGCTCCCACTAAGCCTTGCCCTAGAAATCAGCTGTGGAAAACTACATCCTTTGATTTGCAAGAGGTAAACCATGTTGGAGGCTCTTTCTCTGAAGCAGAGTTTAATAGCACTAGACTATGTTTTGAGTTTTCTCCAATCTCAGTGTCACTGGAAGAAGATAAAGGGAAGCAGAAGTCAGAAGTTCATGTGTCAGTGAAAGCAACACTTAACTTGAAGTACTGATTTTGGCCAGCATTCAGTGCTTTATATATCTTGGGCAAACATGCCATTAATTGCAGGATCCTGCTTTTCTCTTGTTCTAGAAAGAAGAAAGGGTGGCAGTCTTTATAAATGCTTAATAAAGTAGGAACTGCATCACTTCCTTCTTTGCTTGTTTTGACCTAGGCACACAGTTCTCTTCAGCTGTAATGCCTCTTGGTGTGTCCTCAGCCTGGAGACCACCCCTAAAAGAAAGACCGGAAAAGAGACAAGGTAGGCAGACTGGTTACACATTCTTGGTGTAGGCCAAGGAATGGAAAAGGCTGTTGAAATTCAAATATTTCATGAGATACTCTGAAAAAGCTCATCTTTCCCACGGCATCCAATATGGGAAAGGTTAAGGGCATCCAGATATTCATACAAGTGTCTCTGTGGCTAGACAGAGTTGAGTTGTTCAGTCTGGAGAAGAGAAAGCTCTGAGGAAACCTCAGAGAAGCTTTCAGTACATAAAGGGGGACAGCAGGAAGACTGGAGAGGGACTTTTTACAAGTGCATGTACTGACAGGACAAGGGGAAATGGCTTTAAACTGGAAGAGGATAGGTTTACATTGGGTATTAGCAACAAATTCTTTACTGTCAGTGTGTTGAGGCACTGGAACAGGTTGGCCAGAGAAGTTGGGGATGCCCCATCCCTGGAAGTGTTCAAGGCCAGGCTGGATAGGGCCCTGAGCAACCTGGTCTAGTAGAAGGTGTCCCTCCCCCTCACAGGGAAACTCTGAAGCCTAATTTGCACATCAACTTTGTTAATTATTTCATTGCTGAACATCTTAACAGCAAGAGCTCATTATTGGCTGCATATCCTGTTCACCTGAAAGGACATCAATATTAGCAGTGGAAGTGGAATATATTATCTAGACTAAATACCACAGCCACTTTGTATTAGAAAGAAAAGATGTTGCTCCTAGATACAAAATGATACTCATTTATTAAACTGTCTGCTTTCACTGCTGTTTTCTGAAGTCCTGGAGAGGATCTACCTTATTCAGCAAGACACAGCCTGAGAATCCAGCATATTTTTGCCACTGGGGTGACAAAACTGTTTTTGCTTGAGGTTCTCAATTATACAAATAAGTCACTGAATCCTTTATGACAGTTAACATATTCTGATTTACATCTTAATTCCTGTAGACAATCTCTTCCAATGAGGAAAACATCAGAATGTGACAGGGCTGAGCATGTATTGGCTCTGTGGATTGTTTGTGAAACACTCATCTAATGTTAAAAGACTCATAAAGTTGGTGGCTAAAATTTCTACAGTCAGTCATAACAGCCAGTTATCCCCTGAAATGAATGGGAGCCATTCACACTTCTCTTGACATGGCTGCTTCAGCACTCCTGAAGTCTCAGTGGTGTTACCTGAGTAAAGGTCCAAAACATCTGCCAAGACCACCATCACTGGGCCTGGTGCCCAGGAAGGGCTGTCACCAGTGCTGGTGACCACAGCCATCTGCAGCTTCTGAAATGAGAACAGACCAGATGTCCCCAAGCTGGTGTCCAAAGCAAGAACCCCAGGGGAGTCTGGCATCTGAGGTTGCCTAGACCAGGATATGGCTGCTGTAGCTCCTTACTGGCAGGTTCTCCCAGCCTGCCTGTGAAAGAATATTAAGAGGTTTACATAGCTGTTCTAAAAAATGTGAAAAGTCTTCAGTTCTTCCCATGGGTGGAAAAAGCAGTGATGCAGATTTCCATAAACCTGCCATGACTTGGACTGGGTTTGATTGTGTTGCATCACAGGGCTGTAATTAAGGGCCATAACGAAGTGAGCTGCAAGGTTGAGAGAAAGCCATTTCCTGTGCTGCAGTGCTGTTTCTCCAAGCTCTGTGTTTGTCCACACAGCACTCTGCATCCTTGCACAGCATCTCTGCAAAGGGTGCCAGTGCTGGGCACAGCGAGCTGCAGGTGCCCACAGCTGCAGGCACGGCTCCCCAGGTTGTTACTGCCATAAACACATAACACAGAGCAGCACAGGCAGAGGTGTCTTTATCTATCTCCCAGGAGAAGAGGGTTTTCTAGCTTGGCAAAATGCTTTCTTTTTTTCTGTGGGACAGCCACAATATAGATACCCTAGTGGGATCTGAAGGATGCTCTTCCATGAAGAATCACCAAGGCTGAAAACAATAATGTTTTTCAACTCTGTTACTGATTTATTCAAATGATTTCCTGTCATATCTATGCTAGATAACAAGAAAGCATTCGGAGTTGCTGTTAGTTATTGGAAAATATGTCCTTCTTTCATTAAAGCAATCTTATATTCAGATTGTAACTTTGTTTTCACTAAATATCATGCTTTTGCCTTTACGTTGCGAGAAGCCTTATTATTTGTGGCAATGTTTTTTTCAATTAAGATTATCAGGGAAGGAAGAAACAGGTATTATTGGTGGACTAAAAGCTCAGTTAAAGCAGAGCACAAAGATCTAATAGCACAACTAGATGCATAAGGTATTGTAAAACTTGCAGCTAATCTGTTCAAGTCCAAGCTATTTGGAGTAGCCCACATCTAACCTGCAAAAACATAACCACATAACCCTCTTCCAGAGTTTGCTTGACCATTGCCAAGAGACGGAAGATGCATTTTTCTGCAGAAGGGCAGACTGGGCTGTGTTTGGCACAGGGTTAACTGTGTTTTTGAACCACGGACCTTATCCCAGCCTAAGGCCAAGCTCAGGGACATGACTGAACAACATTCTGTGAATCAGAGCTTTTCTGATTCACCACCTTCAACAGCACAAACCAGAGCTGCATTTGGTGATGCTGGGAACCAGATCAGTTTGAATGGGACTGGTTGATGTAACAGGAGGGAAGACTATGTTGTGGTTCACAGGACAGGGTCCTGGGGACAATGAAACTGCAAACCTGCACTGCAGTGTAAATGATGCATCAAACAGCAATTCACCATGAATGTAGAACGTGCTGTAGCTACATCACCTGTTCAGTTAGTGAGAGAATCCTTCCTCCTGAGAAAACAGAGTCATGGAACAAGCAGAAGTGAAAATCAGCACTTTTTTTACCTACACGTACATGAAATTTCACCAGTGCTTTTTCTACAGTAGAACTACATTAATCCAAACAATGCATATAAATGTTATTTGAATTGATCATTATAAAGCAGCCAACAGCTTTATTTATGTTAAGTGGTGGAAGTAAGAGAGCATTGAATGGAACATTTTTTTTAAATCTACATTTTTCTCTTTTAGTTTAAAAATTCATTTAAGCCAGAATGTGAGATCCAAGGTTTCTAGCCTCAGATGTTGAAAGTGTTTGAATTTGGATTCAGATTCATATCTGTGTTTTGTTCCATGGGACTGAATAGGAATCTTGAGACCAGACAATGCTGAATAGAGAGGAAATTCAGATACATGACTGAAGTAGATGGTACAAGGATTTGGCTGATATTCTGCTTAATGTGGCTATGGAATTTTGACATATTTGTTGCTACCTCACCCTCCTCACCTCTGGCATTTAATGTCTGATTTGGACTTCAGGATTTCCAGTGATATAAAATCTATCCTTCCTTACATGAGTTATTTGTTCAACATTTTTTTTCACTTTTTTTCCTATTGATTGCTTTTGCTTGATCTTCCAGTCTTGCTTTTTTATCTTTTCTTTGAAGAGCTTTGTGTTACAAGTAGCTGCTTCACCAGGGAGATATTTGTAGGCCACGGTCAAGCTGCCTCTCAAATTCATTTTTGATAAAGTCATCATGGCCTTCTCATCCAGGGTTAAACAATCTTGCATTTGACACAAGAGAAAAACACACACAGCTCCTGCAAAGTAACAGACAGAGCTATAAATCTGAGCCCTTCCAGTTGACTCACAATAACATGTACCTCTATCCTAAACCAAGTTCATTAAAAAAATCCCCCAACCTTTAATTAACATTGGTTGTGTTTTCTAAAATAAGACAAGGTGTAATAGAAACAGAAATCATGTCTAGACTATCAAAAGATGTGATTTATTGCCATTTTTCTCTTTTTATATAGATTTAAGGAGGTCAAACTAAAGACTACAGTTTAACTATCACAATGCCTTCTAGACTATATCCTCACTCTGTCCTGAGCACTAGTATAGAAAACTAGTTGTGATATTGTTTTGTTCTGTATTTTCTCTATGTGGGAAGAAATTAAAGCAGTGACTGCTCCTGCAGTGATGTATGCCTTCCATGAGCCAGAGAAAATTGATAATATGTGGCATCTTGAAGTACTGAGCCAGAGGATTAATTATCTCAATTTTACAGATGGAAAATCCAAATAACAAAGAGCTTGAAGATTTGTTCAAACCCAAATCTCAGTTCAAAGAATCTGGAATAGGCTTAAGTTTCCAATCCTGCAATTAATTTTTATGATGAAGTGATATCCCCTAATACATTCTTACGTAAGTATGACAATCAGTTTACACGTACACTGGGGTTTATACCAATGGAGAAGCCCTTTCTCTCTGTGTAGTTGCTGGATGCTAATCAAATACTTGGGAATCCTTTTTCCAAGGCTTGCAGTTCTGCCATGTATTCAGATACAAAGAGACTGAACTCGGTTAAGTGAGACAGTGGATCTGAAATCCTGCCAACAGGACTAACAAGCCTTCGAAACTTCACATATATAGGATTTGCTTAGAAAAGGGTGAATTACTCAGGGAAAGGGCTGAATTTGTTCCTGGATGAGAAATTTGTTTTGCTGCAGCACAGCTCCAGGTCTTTGCAACTTGGTGAGAGGAGGTGAAGGATAATGGCTCTGATGTGTGTTGGGTCCATCCTGAGTCAGCTGAGATTTACAGTTGTTGAGAGAATCAAAAGCAATTTATCTGAGGGGTTTTGTGAGACCTATAAGTTTTCCTGGTAGTGGCCTGGTTTCCTGTTCCACTCTAAATGCCACCACAGCCTAAGCCCTCTTGTGTCCCCTAGGCCTGTGCAATGTCTATGCTGGCACTGGTGGGGAGCTCTCTACAGCCATCTCCGTCCCTGTGTACAAGGATGCTTGTCTGGAACACAAACTTATTTACGTAGAAAGAGGGGCAGATATGTTTGACTGAAGAAGAGAAGGTGAGGCTGGGGGAGGAGCAGACAACTACCTGGATCCACCAGTAGAAAGAGAATGGTGCACTCACCAACTGGCTGGCTGCATCGAGACTTCCATTTCTACTGCCTGAGTTGTACATATCCTGAGGAAGCCATTGTCGCTTGCTCTAGGGACAGCTTCAATGTCCTACTAACTGGGAACTGTTGATATTTTCATAATGCTGCAGTTCAATACTGTGACAGCAAGGTCAAGAACATATTATTACAAGAGAAGATTGTCTACTATACTTAGGTTTGACCCTTTCTGTTTAAAGTGACTTATCATTCTCTATTTCATATTGTCTGCTAAGGAATCATTTGACCTGAAAATGAAAAGGAAATGAGGCTGGTTAGAAGCACAATGTTTTTGGAGGGTCATTGTCTACCTGCGCTATACTTGAAATCATATTTCCATTAATATCTGACAACTCAGTGGCATAGTGAGGAAGTAATCTTGTTCTCTATTTAAAACAATGAAAAATCTCACTCTGTCTTCAGGAGTGAGATCTCTGTTTCAAATATCTGCAGGAAAAGAAAGCAAATTAGCAAAATCTGTACTTTTTTACTTAGGCTCATTTATGGTTGCAACAGTTGTAGCATGAATGCTGAGAGGAAGAAATTAAGCAAAGCTGTATAGGGTTTATAAATGGATGTCTAAATAATGCCACTGCTGTATGAGTGCAAAACTTGAAATGGAATTTTATGCAACTATGACGAGCCCATGTTATTCTACACCCATATTTTGCAAGAGGTGGTGGAGGTGGAGTGATGCTGGCCTGATAGTGAGGGCAGTGATTGTTATTTGCCATTTAGAAACAAGTATAGACACTGAAATTACTTAAATGAATAGGTTACTGCTATGTCAGGGGTATGATTAGCTCTTATCAGTGGGTTTCTCCTGACTCTCCAGGCAGGAGACAAAAGGGGCTGGGTCACTCATGTGAGTTAGCATGCAACACATGCCCACTGCATCAGAGCCAGTCACAGAGGCATCCCCCACCTGCATAACAATGGCTCTGTTCTGAGGAAGCTCCCAGCACTGGGGAGAATAACAGCATGGTGGCCACCAAAGCACTTATGACATCCTTTAGGTGGCTTCAGCATGGGCTCACCCACTGTCAGCAGTACTGGGATCACTTTCCAGCACTTCCCTGAGATTGGCTGTCAAGGTAGCTCAGGTGTCCAGCATCCTATCCTGCTTTTCCTGTCAGCCACCCTAGATACAGTACAACTTGCATGTCAGTATAAACATACATGTTGGCATAAAGATATGACTTTGGGATAGTGTTGGTGTAAAAAACCTCGAAAACTTCATTCTACCCAAGAAATAAATTGAGGAACTTAAGCCATAAAGTTCTACATGAACATCATTCTTATCAGGTTGGATGTTTTTTACAATGGTCAGCCATGCAGCAATATCCAGTTTGGCTGAAACCTGGTTTAAATCAGACTTAAACCAAATTTCTTTCCTCCAGTTACAATCCACAGTACGGGTTCTAAGGAATGAATGAATAGGGCCTGCATGGTCCTTGCTGTTTGGCTTTGCATTTGCAAACAGTCTTAGTTCTGAAAATTTGACAGTTTGATATTTGATGCTGTCATCATTACAAGATGTGATCTTGTACAAAAGGTTCAGCATAAAATACCCAAAATACTCTGATGTCCACTGAGCATATATGTTGGTCTTTAGCCTCTGCTGCTGTGAATTGTCTCTAGCCATGTGTTTTGAGGATCAAATGAAGAACAAGGTATATTTCACTGCTTATTTCAAATCTTAAAAGCACCAAAACAAGACTTCTGGATGTGTTAGTACTTTCTCTTCCAATTCACTTTATATCTAGTCATATCATCAAGAAAATTGGGATTTTTTAAATGGGAAAAGATTTAACACACAAGTGTCAAGAATCATTGCAACTCTGAAAGGCAGTTGCTCCTTTTTTCACAGTACAAGTATTTGCTTGCATTTAGTTACCTCATCAGATACAGGAATGCTGGTTCATAGCTGCAGATCTCTCAGAGGAAAGTTCCCACTTGTGGTTAAAGAGTCAGAGATTCAGTTTTTCCAGTCCTCCAAAAGAATTATTCAGCATGCAGGTCTTTTACTTTCCAGCTGCCCACAAAACTTTAAAGCAGATGTAGCATAACCAGTGGTCCATCATTATCACTAAGACCATCAGCAGGATTAATCGATTTATAAATTGTGGCTTTGATCCAAGAAGACCCTATGCTTCTCCCTCAAAGAAATTGAAGCAGCATCCTTAGTGATCCCAACCCGCCCAAAACTGGCAACAATCAAGCTAGAGCCAAACAGATTTTGAGGTAGTGACACAATTGAGCAAGTCTGCTTCTATCAGCCTCACCACAAGACTGCTGCCAAGACACTGAAAATTCAAAACTCAGCATACACAGCAGTTTCACTGAAAGAAAAATAGTATTGACAAATGTTCTATGAAGGCACCAGACCTTTTTTCCCCTCCAAAACACTTTGCAAAACTTAGAAAGGAACAACGACCTCTGAAGAACTGCTGGCAGCTCATAAAGGAAGTTGTATAGGGTTATATATCTGCAAAAACTCCTAAAGGTCTGATTTCCACTCTTCTCAGTATTGCTGGAATGAAATGTAAGGAAGAATCAGGCTGCTAATGGCATCCATGGCAGTGATACAATCAGAGTTCTGCAGCAACAGGCTTGGAGAGTGTCCAAATGGCCTTTTTCCTGTGCTCCTCCAGTTATAGACTAGGTTCAGCACAGACTTCAGCGTGTGCTAATGTGGTAAAAACACAGATTCACAGACTACAGCAGCAATTCCATAGCTGTAAGAGAACAAAGGGGCCAAAGATTACAAACACTGCCACCTCAGGCAAGCCTGGGAGGACAAGGAGGGGTCAAATCTGTGATTAGAGTGTCTTTTGAACTGGGTGTGAAATGCCCCTCCAAATGCAGGCGAAGCCTTGAACTGACACGGTGGCAGTGGCTGTAACTAGCGCAGCAAAAGACAGGTTTGCAGTTTCGCCTTCCAGCTGTGCCTATAATGCAGGACGTACAGGAGGCACCTTGTGACCTGAGCATAAAAATCTTTTATGTATGTCTTCTATATCCAGTTCGTGATTTTCCGAGTCCACCCAAAACTCTAGAGTGCAGACAGTATTAAGCTGTGCTTTATCAGAGTGGAGAGTTACTGTGCACTTCGTGGGGGAAGCGACATCCTGAACATGCAATGTGTTCAACAGCCACACTACGTGTGAGAAGAACTTCACTTTGCTGCACTGTTATGTCATTCCTGCTTCACGAGGCTTTCAGAAGTTCGTGTGGTCACAAAACTCTGGTCTGCTTGCACATGGGGCATGGATGTTCTGTAGATCACATTGGATAACACAGTTATCAGCAGAAATTTTTCTATTTCTTTCTCAGGACAAGATTGCATTGATTGAAGTTGAATAATTTGAAAATCCCTCCCAGGCAGTTGCTTCATTATCTAGGCAGAATGTGAACCAAAGAAGACAGTGAAAACTAACAAAAACTATGTAACTCCACTTTAGAAGAAGTTCTCTCTTCATGATACTGCCTTGTGTGCTCCTGGAGAGGGAAGCACTTCCTTTTAAAATTTGTTATCCCTGAAGGTCACTGCTGAGTATCTTCAATTATGAGAAATAATGAACAAGAGTTCCTAGAGGTACTGCCAACTCTGAGTGCCAGAGTTTCTGAGATCCTGGCTTGAGGTCCTGCACTGATCCCTGGCACATGAGGGGCCTCTCTTACTTTCTGCAAAGTTGTAAAAGAATAACTCAGTGCCTGTGTATTCAAGAGGCAAAGCACCTAACACTGCTGGTCATTTCTGACAACTTTGTCAGTATCAATGTTTATAATCAATCCAGATGTTGATACTAAATGCTATTTTGACACGTTAGTAATATAATAAGCATAGTTAGCTGACATGCTGAATTTGAAAAACAAAAGCCACCCTCAGAGACAGCTGGAACTGAAAACTTTGCAAAATTTTAGTGATACACAGGGAAGCAAAACTAAACAGAAAAATTCTGGACTTCCAATTCTGACAAAAACAACTGATGATTGAAGTACACAGATGTCTGAAATTCTACCAGTTATAGTAATCAGATTTTAAAGATACTTTTCTTTTCAGATATATGATATTCATCTTGACAGAGTTTACTCAACAGTTTCATTGTTCCATGTGTTTCCCTTTGGTGCTTTGAAAAGAAAGCTAGTTTGTTCTTTTCATCTGTAGCCATTCCCTCAGTAGCTGCCATTTATTATGTAGAAAAAAGGATTGTGTTGTATTTCTGTATGCATTTGGCTTTGCATGTAGCTATATTTTTCTTTCAGTAAATGTATCTTGGGGCTTGGGGAATTGTTTTGATGAAAGGATTGCTTTTTAAGCCAAAATATCTTTATCTCTCAAAGAGCCTCAGTTCCTGCAGGCTAGATTGAAAAAAAAAAAAATCCTTAAAAAACCAAACATCATCATCTTAATAAATGCTGGCTTTTAGACATCAACCTTCTAAGGTATAATCTGTAACTCTAGGTGTATAGGAACCTCTGCAGGTACCTCTTTAGCAGCACTAGGAGCTTCATAGTAAGAGTAACAACAGCCAATACCTCGACAATAGAGGGAGAAATGTTATCATCAGCTATCTAACGCCTGCCTTTCAACAGTGACTTTTGAAAAGCTTCTCAAGGGCATCAATCCCTTTTGTCTGATAGACAAGCCTGTCAACAAATGCTCCAGTTCTGTCTGGTCTTTCCAGCCTGTGGAAATCAGATCTCTTTCTCCTGCCTTCCACGAGTCTGCTTGAAATAGAGGTGAATCCCCGATGGCAAATCTTGGCCATTCTCGAGAACCAGACCTTCAGGAAGTAGGCAGGAGCTGTAACTTTCCTTCCCACCTGCATTTCAACCTGCAGCCCCTTACCACCCAAAAACGGGGTTTCAGGAAGGCTGCCCGGGGTTCAAACAAGCTACAAGGTTTTGTGTGTGCTCTTAGAGAGGGATGCAGCTGTAAAAGGAGGCATTCACAGCATTTTCCATTTTCACCTGGACAAGCTTATTACCCAGTAGTAGTTAGAAAATGCTTTGGGAGTAGAGAGGTGTTTGTCTTCCCTCCTAACAGATTTGACAGTTATCTAAATTGTAGTCCTCAGATTTCCACTTCACACTTTCAGTAATAATATGTGGGAGGTACTCCCTCTCAGCAGCTCTTTTTATCTTTCAAGGGCAAGAGTGGATCCTACCCCATTCTCTTTAAGACCATTCTTAGTGCCTTAGAGAAATACATCTAACCTCTTTTTGTCTTTTCTATTTGCTTTCTCAGCACTGTTCTGAAGCATTTAAATGTGTGTAGGACTTAAGCATGAAACTGCAGGCAATAGATGTTACCAGCTACTATCACACCACTTGTCAAATATTTATTGGAATTAACACATTTGTGTTTTGTTTCGGTTTTACTTCTGTCTGTAAGTCCACTTACCAGCAAAAAATTCTTAGTTTCACAGGAAACCAAAACCCCACATGATTTAACATGACAGCTCACAGTTAAGGATTTCTTGATTAGAAGGTTTAGATATATTTTCAGTTCCTTTAAACTGGCATTTCTAATCTTTGGAAGTCCCATGGGCCTGACTCCTTCTTCCAGACTTATATGCCTTTTATAGACATCAGATGGGATGATACCCACCCCATAATCCCCCTGAGCTCTGTCTCAGAAAATTTTTAATTTTTTTGCCCTATAAAATGAATTCTCCAACATACAAAAAACTACCACTGGATGTTTAAAACAGTAATGTCTTTTCCAGTAAGGCTCCAAAATAATTTTGAGAGAGTGTGGCTGTTTCGAGCCAGAGCAGGGGTTTTTTTTGTTTTGTTTTGTTTTAATGGTAAATGTTAATATGGTGTGATACAATATAGGATAAGTTTTTGTGCAGCTGCACTGCTGCTTTGGAAATAATTATTTTTCCATTAATGCAAATGGTCAAAAGAGTTGATTTATCATGCATCTGTCAAATTCAGAGAGTTCATTACAGAAACTCTTAGAACATCCTGAGCTGGTTATTCAGAAGGGTGAAAAGGTTTCACAAAATGGAAACTCTATAATTAGACTTAAAGCAAGCACACTGTACTAAGAGAAGGGACACTGAGGCATCCTGGGGTGTGGATTCCACTAAATTACCTTAAATGAGCAGCAGGTACTGTATTAACTAACATTATAATAGGATTTGCAGAATACATGACTTTACTATGGAGTTCTTAGCCAATCATTATTTGTGCAAAGAGGAAAACTGTACATAAGAGGTGATCTAGAACTTCTAGACGTGAAAATAGTGATACCTATTTATAAACTGCAAAGGAATGCAACATCTCCAATGCTAAGATAAGCACAAAATTGTTCACTCTGTTACTAGCACTGACCAAGACACTTTGGGTGTCTTGTGTCTGTGACATCTAGGGGTAGACACACTAGGGCATGTAGAGTAGCCAGAGGAAGAAACAAGGTTTTCTTTAAGAAACATGTTTTGGAGTCAGAGATTAATTTCTTCAGAGGGAAAGGTCATACAGGACTAGCCCTTGCCACCACTCAAAGCACAGTCTAGGCAGTCCATGAAATGTCTCTTGGGAGGGGTGGACAAAAACTGGCCAGGGGATGGGATGAACCCAGCTATTTTGCAGATCTTTAGCTGTCTGTATGTGGTCTTATCAACACATATATGAAAGAGTTTGTTTTATCTTTAGTGCTGTTACTCTTTAAGAGAGGAGTATCAATTGCCTGTTGGACTGTTTTTATGACCTTGTCACACAATGCATCAGACTCCTTTATTTATCTACTGTGAAGCATGGAATTATCTTCAAAATGAGCTGAAGCAATGATTACAAGATGGGCAATAAGCAGATTAAAATCAAGCTCCAGTTGCTCCTGCTAAACAGAACCTTTGTAGACCAAAGGAATCTATCACAGCATTTGACTGGAAAAAAAAAAAATCTTTTCCAACTAAATGCTTTTTTACTGGTTTTGTTCACTTCTTTGATATCAGGTACTAAATATTAGCAGAAGCTGGATTCTGGAGAAAAGGAGAACATTCTTCAATTCTAGTGATAAAATCTCTTGGCCTTATATGGCTGACCACTTGATAATCAGAAATGAGCTTTGTCTATCTTGCATGACAGAACAAAATTAAACAGAAATTTGGTCTACTGTGTTTGGCCTAAATTCCTCATACCCACTCTGCTGAGTATTTTCAGGTTATTATCACCAGTGCAGGAAGGAGTACTTTTCTTTGATCTCTTTGACTGTCAACGAAGCCATTCAAATCTCTGGCTCGAAAAAGTGCTAGATAGAAAACATATTAAAAGAAAAAATAACTTAAGAAAGAGAGAGAAAAGGATGTCATTTCCAGTTCAGGTATTACAGAAACCCCATGGAAAGAATAATGAATCATTTTCCAGCTGTAGATATCCTCAGGCAAAACACTTGACAGTTTCTTTAAAATAAGAGATATTTTAATTATCTTCAGTAGTGTTGAACCAGCATTCAAAAAGGAGGAGAACATGTCTTTAGATTTTGATATTGACTTGTCCAATTAATTTACTAAGTCTGTGGCACTTGAACAGACCTGTGATGGACGTACAAATGACTGAGTGCCTCACTGCATATTTGTAAAGCAGATGATTGATGTATCACATCCTTTCTTTGAGCCATGGAGCTGATTTATATGCTCTGTGCTATATAGACAATCTCTTTGTCAGTTGGGACTGTAAAACACCCCACAGGCAATTGTCTGCTATTCAGCCTTTCCCATTCACTGAAATTACACATAATTTTAGCCTGTGCATTTGCAAACTATGATTTGCCATTTCCATTTGAAAACGCCTTTGTGTTAAACATTTTTGACTTGTCTAAATAAATATTATCCATAATAACCCTATATCAATCCATTACAAACCCATGAAACTACGTACTGCATTTAGATTTAATCCCTGAAACAAAGCCTGTTCCCACCTCACTCGCGTGTTGCTTTCACAGCTGATACTCACAGCTGCTCAGAAATCTGAGCAACAGAGAAATCTACAATTGCTTTCGTCTTGCTAAAGCTATAGGATCTGCAATAAAATTGTGTTTGAGTCCCCAGTCTTTGTATATACACATGATGAAATTCCAGAGGGACAGAGACCGATTGTCAGGTCAATAAGCCTGTACTTATGGCTGGAGGTAAGTGTTCAAACGTACTCAGTTCCAAATTCCATCAAAACCTCATTAGTGACGCATTTACATCATTAGCTGAAAGAGCTTCAGTGAAGTCAGCTAGAAACAACTATTTAGGAAATAGCTGTAAGCTCTGCTGGTGAAAAATGGCTTTTTCATTAGAGACTGTCAGCTCACGGGATTAAGCGACAACTTTGACGTGTGGTGATCCAGAAAAGACAAGCAGAAACTACTGAATGAACAGAAGTACAAAATACCTTCTTTACTTTTCTAGCTGCTCATCTTGAACCACTTTCTTCTCTTAAACTCTCTTTAATCTTCAGACAGTGCCATAATACATTTCAGGAGCAGAATGTCATGACTGGGTTTACTTGTGCATGAAAAATAGTCAAAGAGAAACTGTGGAGTTCCAGTGGCTGTGGATTCTAAAGTTAAATTACAGGTAGCATGGAACTATTTCCATTACTGGTTTTAACATTTTCTTCCTTAGGATTATGTTGCAAGTATCCTTGTCAGTCTAACATGGAGCACTGAAAAAAGGGTTATCCAATAGATTGTCTCTCTGTGTGTCACTTTTATGAACACAAGGTACAGTTTCCCAACTCAGTGAGATAAACCCTCCTCTTCCAGTCTTGGGGGGCACAGGAAAACATACCCTGAAATCTGGAGTAACCAACTGTAAAGGGAGGAACATTCTATGTATGAATATATTAAACTTCAGCCAGATGTCAACAAGTTTGAGTCTTCTGTTTTGGCAGATGGTTCCATATCCTTGTAACTTTTATATTTAAAGTCTGTTTATAATGTTAAGCCTTTTATGCCACAAATATTTTATACAATATTTTCTTGTTGTTTCTGTGCTTAAATGGGAATTTTTCAGTTGTTTTTTATTTAATTTTCCAGATCTATTTCTACTTTTTATTATATGGAGCAGGAAAATAAAGCAACATAATTTTTCTGGAATGATGTTAATAATATGGTTCTTTTTCTCCCAACTCCTTTTCCTGGAAGAAGAACAAGAAGGGACAGAAGAGAAACCAAAACTCATTGAGATAATCTTCATAAGTCTTTTCTGAATCACTGCATGGGGTATGCCAGCAAGACAATAAAGCTCACACCAATGTTAGGCCATGCTATAGGCTCACAGGACCATTGGCCTCTTTGGCTGTCCTTTGCTCCTTGACAGAATCTTTCCAAAGGATTCTGATTACCAGGGTCTCTGCCAGACACTTCAAAGTGGATTTCACTATACAGATGCAGAAAAAGTGACATAATTTGCTCTAGAAGGCCTTTCAGAGGCATGTGTTACCCTGGTGTTGCTGGTCTGTCCTCGCCCACATTAGATATATCTATTTCACGTTCTTCCCCCTGTCACTCCATATGGGACAGAAGTAGATTCAGTGGATGGAGGGCTGTACTCTTAAATGAATGCATAGATTTTCTGCTTTGCTTAGTGTGGGATTGACCTGAGCCAAGCTACTTTGTGTGGCATCCAGGGCTGCCTTCTAGAACAATCACACTTAATTCAGGACCCTACAGTGCGTACTGAGTAGTTATAATTATTCCATCAAAGTGCATTATGTGCTTCTGCCTCCATCAAGTGTAATCTGCCATCAAGTTGTTAATTTGCCTAGGTTTATTAGAGGCTCTCACAGTCCTCTCTAGATTTGATTTCACTGAACAATTCTGTAATTCTTTTACCCAAACTTCCTTTTTTAATCTACTTTTCTTTTCCAAATTGTCTTTTATTGCAGCACTTTTCACACATGTTGGTTTCAGGAGTATTTTTGTCCCTTACTGGGCTTTCAGGATTTTCATTTCCTCCGTTGTGTATGTGCATATGTTAGTGTATTAACTAGCACTTACCAGGGTGTAAATCACAGGGTGCCTCGTTACCAAAGCAGATTATTAAATGTAGGAGGGTTGTTTACCCAAAATGTGTGAGAAAACCATCTTTCCACTCAGACAAGTCACCAAACTCTTTCTTTATGGAGAGCTAAGTCAAATTTTTTTCATCTCCACATTTTCATAGTCCATTAAAAGGCATTTATTTTTATGATGCCCCTTTGTGCAATATATTTCACCTGAAACATATTCTTACCCCATTTGAAATGCAAGTTTCCAGAAGCTGTAAGTTATTTGTAGGAGAGATTCGTAAGTAGAACTATCTCAAATAATTTCCCTTTGGCTTGGGTACATTACTTTCAGCATTCCTCATCTCGGAAGGAAGACTTGAAATACGGTAAAGTGCTGAAACCTGACTGAAATCAAGAGCTCTTCTATACACAGGAGCCTTGAATGACTTTCAGTAGTAAAATAAATTCCTGCTATGGATCTAATAACATGATCCAAAAGTGTCCGTAAGAGTAATTAACTTCCACTAAGCTGCAAAGGGCTTATCCAAGAAGGTGGCAGCATTGAATTCCCTGCAGCCCTAATTAAGATTTTTCTGGTGCTCCTTCACAGAAGACACTAGGCATGGATGGACTGCTGTGGGTGGAGGAAGACGAGACAACTGCTGTCACTGTTGTAACACAGAGGTGTAGAAAAACCACCCGAGCCCAGGTCAGTAGAAAAGCAGCAAGGCCGGGGGTTTAATGGCTTTTTCCTGAGGTTTTGACACGTCTGTTCACAAAGTGAGCTAAATGGCATAAAGTAATTGGTTCTCTGGCCAGCCACCCCTCGAGGGGCTGGCCCAACTCTAGCATGTATGTTCCCAAGTGTTTTTCCATTTGAAGTCATAACAATCTGGGAAAAACAAGTGCAGGTGTGGATATTGATAAACACTGCTAACTATGTTTTAGTTAACTTGCATGGGAAATACAGAGTTCTCACAAAATACTAAAGAGCTGAAGAATTTCACAGCTAAAACTGTCAGCATCAACACAACTGCCTCAGGAGCCTCCATCCCTTTCCCACTGCCTGCCCCAGAGAAGTGATCAGAGAGGGTGAAGAGCTCAGAATGTGCCACGTGTGGGGAGAGGCCCCTCTGGGGATGAACGCCCCGCTCAGCGCCCCGAGCACCCCTCACACAGCCTCGGCTGCTCTGGACACGCTTCAAGTGACAATCTGGAGTTGCCAAAATGGAGTGAACACATTAGCTTGCCCTTTCCCTCCTCTCATCCCTTAGCCAGGGGCTGCACAGGGGTTTTCTTCAGCTTTGGAAAGAAAAGACGGCTCTAGATGTTCAAGGCTTTGGTCTGTGAGATGGAGATGTGTCTGTGGTGCTGCAGGACAAATGCCAGCTGATGGATAGGGCAGAAGGAATTTTTTTAGACAAAGAAGAAAGAACAGAAGAGGCCTTTAACCTAGCTCATGGCTCTGAGAAAAAAAAAAAAGAAAGATATTTTGAGCTCACTAACAAGGTCCTGTCTTCTTCTTATTTACATAAAGGTTTGAAACAAGGGCCTAACAATACAGTGCAAGTGGAATACACAGGTCATGCAGAGCATGCAAGAATTTTATGTGTGTGAGTGTGTGTATGTGAGTATGATTTGCTTCTTAAAACCCAGCTTGGTAAACCCTCACCTGAGGGATTTAAATCACACCCAATTTTCACCATGTTTGCCTCTCCCTGTTTAGCAGACTGCAATGCAACTCTAAGAGGTGGGTTGCCTGCTCTTTCCAAACCAGCTTATTCACATGAGATATTCATTACACAGCATAGTAATTTATTTTGAAAGCAAATTTACCCTCTTCATCAAGCCAGTGAGTTATGTGCAACCTGAACCATGCAGATAGACATGGAAAAGTGAGGTTTGGTTATTGTAAATCACTACCCTGGCAGTGGTCCAAGCCCTTAGGGCTTCAGCTGTTACACTAGCAGAGCAGATATAAACTCCCATATAACTAATCCACATCGGTTACAAAAAACAATAATATACCTATGTAAGCCAGTCATGAGAAAATTAGCATGATTTTCTGGCAATTCTTGATAATTATCTAGTCCGCTGTATATAAAGCAGAAAAGAAAAAGTCATAAAAATTCAGAGATAATGCATCATCATACAAATAACAGAGGAAACTTAGTAGAGGTTACATCAGTAGTAATTTTTATAAATTCCAACTGGCACACACCTTAATAGAAAAGCCTGGAGAGGTGGAAATGAGGGCATATCATAAGAAAATAAATCATTGTTTAAAATACTTTTAGTTTCAAAATAATCTTATTTACGCCAAGTCAATTTTTAAAGATTCCATTACATAATTACAATCACAGTAAACAAGCAGTAATGATTTTTTTCACTTGTTCTGTGTTGGAAATAAGAATGGGAATACAGACACTTGTCCCCTCGGGTGGCGTGTTTTAATCAGGTTGGTTTTTATAAGGCCTTTTTCAAACTGATCAGAATAGCCTGAAGCCTGTCAGAAAAAGCTTGTTGCCTAGAATAAGCCTTTAATAATATTTCACAGCTGATTTGTTTTTGAGTTAATTTGCCCTTGAGCAAAAGAATGGGGTCAGTAGGACCCTTGTATGGGCTGGTGCTGAGCACAGCACAAAGGAACTATAATCATTATACCAGCACCTGGTTGCAGTACTGAAAAACAGAGAAGGAAGAGCAGCAAAGAAAAAGAAACAAGAATTATCCAGGAGAGACAATTGGCACAATCCAAGCTCCCTGCTGATTTAACAGAGATCACATTCTCTTCTCCTTGAAATACAGAACTATCTGTTCAAGTTCATTGGTTTAAAGTGAAGGGAGTTATTTCACATTTATGCAGCTTGTGCCATTTGTAACCCTCAAACAGGATCTCACCCAGAAACTCTCTTTAAACCTTGAAAAGGTCAGACATGGAACTCCTTCAGCCTTTATTATTAAAAGCTTCCTGCCTGGTTTTACAGTAGAGAAAGAGGCAGTGACCTTACATTTAATCACATCAAGGACTCTCTGCTTTAACTTACTTAAAAGGCTCCTTATGCAGGATAGATTTATCCAAGTCTTTTTCCAGATAATGATGTTTTTAAAGCAGTGTGCAAAATATCTCTCTTGCTGCAGACTCCAGCTGCTGAGTAAGCAGCCTCTCCACTGCCTGCAGTAAGGAGACAGCAAGAGAGGTCCAAGGGAATCTGCATTCGGCCAAATTTATCCCATATGCATGTGAAACCTAATGGAAATCAGTTGTGAGGCCCTACAGCTGTACAGGAGTACATGTGATTTACAGGAAGGCCAAGGATCTGCAGAATCCTGTGTTTATGGTGCTTTCATTTTATAATGCTTCAGCCTGAGCAAAATTAATCTTCTTAATGAACTAAAATGGAAGAGTAATTAGCTCCTTCACTTGCACGTTTCAAAACAATGCCTTTGCTGTGTTTCAGAAGTGCACAGGACTTCCATTTTTACCTGCTGCTTGGATTTCTCTGTTTAAAAATGCAGAAGATGTAGCTTGAAAAAATGTTTCTGCTGTGAGCTGTATGCTAAGGCTCTGATAAATGCCTTGTCACATTTGCTCTGCTTTGTACTTGGAGAGATTCTTATTTGTTTGCTTTTATGTTTCTACAACTCTCTCCTTTCTTTTTGTGCACCATTTCCAGGCACGGATAATTCTGTCAGGGATGACAGGCTCTGAGCAAAACTTTCTGTTCTGCATTTGGCTTTTCTCCACAGGGATTAGGTGGAGGTGAAGGATGAAAGAAAGGTCCAAAGTCTGCCTCAGAAAAGCCCCTTCTTGACCATTTCATCTCAGCCCTCACAGTTTTGCCATCCTCACGTGTGTATGTGACTGCCCAGCCCTAGATGAGGAATGGTGTTGTCTATAAAGTGGCTTGAGGCAAAACAGGGTTCCCCTTCTGCTAGATGACCCACTGAATCATCCACCTCCAATTTGGGAAAACTCCCTGAGCCAAATTCTGATTTCTAATAAGAAAGTTAGACATGGTTTGGAGGGTAGGGGGGATGAAGAGTGGTCTTGTACTTGTGGGACTAAAGGGAAAAAAATTAGCAAGTCCATGTCCTTTTCATTGTCTTGGACAGATAATGTCACCTGTCCTCACCTTAGTTTCTGTAAAACAGGGAAATGGTACTTATTACTACTGCTACTCTCTTCAAATACTGTGAAAGTACATCACAGCACTTTAGAGTATTTTGTTTGTCATGGGTACCAAATTTCAAGGTAGAAAGCAGAGCCCAGATGTGCACAACAGCCTTGGTCAGCAGTTTCAGGTTTTGGAGCATCCCTTCTCTTGCAGGGCACACAATCTCATAAATACAGACCCACTGTAAGTAGAGACCTGCTATCCGTGTAAAACATGCAAACAGAGCTGGTGGGGAGGAAAGAGTGGCTTACTTTGCTGTTTCTCTGGCTCTCCCAGGAGCAGGACTCAGCCTCCTGAGGAGCAGTGCCTCTCTGGAAAGGGTGGTCGCTCAGGCAGGTCTGGCAGAGCGGAGGCTCGAGATCTGAATCCCCTGCAGGTAAATTCATCACAGTGGGCCCCGGGTATTTGAGGCTGGCATGTGGGTGCTTTTCAACATTGACCATCGGGCTCTTAATCCACCTCCGTACCTGCCAACACAGAAAGAGGTTATGAACTCTCTTTGCTTTACAGCACTTGGGATGGCATAATAGGGTTTCCAACGAGGATTACAGCACAGATTGGGGAAAATAATCAGATACGAGGATCAGCATCAATTTTCTGTAGGAAAAAGTACCAGGCTGAGTCAGGGTGAACACACATCATCATAGCCAGGCTCTTTATGCTGAGAATTTTTTTGCTTCTTTGTGCAAGTCTGTCATAAATTTATATACAAAATGAAGGCTTTACAAATATATTGAAATACACAGTAAACTGCTAAGAAGAGAGAGACAACTACCCAAAGCAAATTCTACCAGCCTAAACAGCTCAATTTCCCCATGAGAAAAAGCAGACTGGTTTGCAGGACTAGAATTGTAAGACTTGCTTTTTGTCAGTCCTTTCTTTCGACAGCAATATTTCCTGTATCATCTTTGACTTCATAAACTGTTTTAGCCTTTTCTGAGCCTCCTATCACTCCATTCAAGAGTCAGTTTCTCTTGTTGCTCTGCCCCAGATTTTGACCCTGACTCCTCTGACCTGCCTTCTCCTCATGTCTGCAGCTTCCCAGCTATGACCCAGTGCACTATAGCAGGAAGGACACTGGTTATGAGCATCATACACTGAGCTGGCAGGGCACGGTGTCAGCCTTGTGCACTTTGTTTGCTTTTCCTTTCACTTCTGTGACTGTCTCTTTTCTGCCATGTGAATCAAAAGTATTGGATTTTCTAAGGAGTTAAATGAGGAGTGAGAGACCTTTCTGAGCTCCTTTTCCAAGTTATTTTGCAGTGTGAAAGCAAAAAGACCACGATGTGAGCTGTGGTATTTTTGCACTGAATCTGATCAGAAATGTCATTTGGATGCAAAGGATGGATAGCAATGTCTCAGGACAAACTCTCCCAGCCTGGAGGGGGAGGGCTGAGACAGCCAGGGCTGACAGCCCAAGTGCCCTCCTAGTGACAGGATGCAATCTCTTCGCTCTGTGATCTTGGTGTCCCTGACCTCAGCATCTCCAGTCTTCTTTGGAGATATTTGCCATTGGAGGATGCTTGACATCAGGAAAACAAACATTTTATGTTACATTAGTCATGAGCAGGATGGCAAGTGCTTGATTAACAGTGGTATATCACAGCAGCTGGTTACCAGGATCACGCACAATAAACAAACAGAATGAGACATCTCTTACCAGCCTTCTGCTGCTCACTGCTGCATGAGCAATTGCCCTGCTGTGCTGACCTGACGGAAGTCTCAGGATGAGGAAAATTTCTCTTTCCTCTCTATGGAAACCAAGCAAACACTTCTCCTTCTGCGGGCAAGTGAGCCACTTCCTGGTGCATTCCCCATTTGCATTTCTTAGTGTCAGCTTGTGTAGATAGTATTACCCTCTACATCCATGCTCTGGAGCATCCCCACAAAACTATCCAGACTGCTTTAGCATCAGGTTGGTGGGTTGAAGTTGTAGGGGGAGGGATTAATTTTTTTCAGATTTCATTTCAACAGATATTTATTGGAACTGATCTTTTAACTCAGGCAGATTTTTTAAAAAAAATTATTTTTGCCAAGGATAATTGATTCTAACATGTTAAGCACATCATTAAATATATTATTCCCCCCAAATAAATACGTGTCTTGATCTAATTTCAGATTTTGGTTTGTTGAAAATAACAATTATATTAGTGGTAGAAATAACCCATGCTTGATTTCCCAGTGTAGTTTTATTATGGGAAGCCTCCAAAATATTTAATGTGATTCTGAGAGAAGTAAATATCTGTTGAATTTGTCCTTTTTAAGTTAGACCTGGTGATCAGTTAAGTGTTTTCTGACAGGTTCTCCCTTTCTTCCTCGATATTCTGCAACTTCAGTCCCATGTCTATGGGTGCAGTGTACAGTAATGTGCATGGATAAAGAACCAAGCTGACAGCAGAAAAGGACTTGGGCTGCAATGAGCTGCAGGTTCAGTTTTCCTTAAAAATTCAGGAAACAGAGGCCAGTCTTTTGCTTAAGAGTTCTCAATTGCATGTGTAATTCACATGTAAATGTGGATTTAAGCTTTTGTTTAGATCCTATGAAGTTTGGTTTTTTGATTTCAAATTAATGACATTTGCAGTGATACAGTTAAACAATAATTTCTATTGTAACTTCACCTGTTTTTTCACTGTCCTGTGTTTCCATTTATGTATCTCTAGCCTGCCTGTGTAAGAAAAAGCACTCAAAATGTGACCTGGGTACTTCTGATACACCAAAATCTGTTGGTATAGAATGATCTTGTAGCTGTATCTTTAATGGCAATGAAATAAACATTCTGCAGTGTAATGATCATAAATTAAAAATTAACCACCACTGCCTTAATGATGAGGGAAAGTAACACAGAGTGTATTTTATGAAGCTTCACACACCAGAGTGTAGGTTTCATCTTCTGTCTCTAACATCAGCAAGCGGACCCTGAGTTCAGGCTGAATTATAAAGAATTTTTCTTACTATCATTTATTCCAAGCTGACTCCTGATTTTAAATAAGATAAGCATATTTTTTAATGGATTACTTTTTGCTCTTTAAAAATGTTGGACTGGACCAAAGTTTTCACATGATAGGTCCATATTATTTGTCCATTATATCCTGTACTGAGAGATGAAAAATAAGTATGATCATGAACACTGATCTGATGTTTAATGATGCAGAGTTTTGGGGAAACTAAGGTGAAAAAAATTCAGGAGTTTCCAGCTTTGAGATTGAATGGACCAGCAGGATATTTTTTTTTTTTTAACAATTGGAAGCAGTTCAAATAGGTTAGCACACCCACAGTTCAAATGCACTGTCAGAGGAGACCTTTAAAACTTGTTTTCCTTCCTTAGGTCGGACAAAGTCCAGGTTCATGTCCATCCAGCCACACCTGCTCAGTGCAGGGTGCCGTGCTGACTCAGCGAGACACACGTAACACTCCAATAAACTTAACTGAGTCACTCTGAAAAGTAACATTTAATCTACAAATTTCCAGTAGAAACCCAAGGCCCGCACTGCTGAGCCTGGGGAAGTTGTTTTTCTTTCCTCTGAAGCGCTTGCCCCCGGCTGAGGCGCCGAGCTGGGGCCCTTGGTGGCTGCCCACGCGCCCAGACGTGCCTGGCAGCCGCCCCAGGGCACCCGGGCTGGGCTGGGCTGGGCTGGGCTGGCACCTGGCCTGGTGGGTTGCTTCTAGGGCTTTGCTCCCATGGGTGTGCAAAGCCTGCTGGCCCAATCGCAGGCTGGGTAAATGCACGTTCAGCCCTCGCGTGGAGTGCTTGGGTCGGAGTTGGGGTGGGTATAATTCACTCTGCAGCCATTTATTCAATTTATCTAAGTTAAAATTATGGGTTTTATTCTGAACTGAGAGGTTCAGGAGGACTTTAATGACATTCAACTCCTCTCTAATTTTACTTCTTCAGCTAATTCAGACTAATTCCCCTCAGTATCCCTTTGCAGACAAACCCTACATTTGCATTTTGAAATTCATAAAGAACACAGAGTTCAATGCACAGAAGAGTGTAGAAAGTGCAATGATTCACCACTGACATTCAGCATATATCCATGTCCAAAAGCATTGAAAATACTGTTTTGAAAGTAGGAATTGGCAACAACTTCATAGCAGCAAGGTCAAGATCAGACTTTGGAAGAAAACCAATTTCCCTGCCCACTGCTATGCAGGTCTTGGGTTTCTATTGATGCTTGTAGATTATATACTACTTTTCAGAGTGGCTCAGTTGAGTTTATTGAAATGGTATGTGTATATATTTGTCACTGAATTGTAAGTCTACACTATAGGCTTTTGTCTAGTTTTAACCTTAATAGACTTCAAAGGTTTTTTGAGCCTTTAATACTTATATTAACATTAGACAAGTGCCTTAGATCTATAGCTCTGTTTGACTTGGGCTATCTTAAATGTCATTAAAGGACTCAAACTGCAGAGGTTCATTTCTTTTGAATTCACTTCCACTAAAAAAAACCTCCCCCACTGAATTGCACAAAAATAAAAAGAATTTTAAAGAAATTTCTCAAAGTTTCTTCCCTGATTTGACAGATTGAGATTAACAAGTAGCAGATGATAATTTGTTATTTAGGGCATTATATGATCACAGAATCATAGAATGGTTTGGATTGGAAGGGACCTTAAAGATCAGCTAGTTCCAATCTCCCTGCTGTGAGCAGGGACACCTTCTGCTAGACCAGGTTGCTTCAGGTCCCATCCAGCCTGGCCTTGAATGCTTCCAGGCATGGGGCATTCACAGCTTCTCTGGGCAATCTCACAGTGCCTCACCACTGTCATGGTTAAAAAGTTCTTACTAATCTACCTAATTTTTGCTAATACCTAATCTAAACCTCTTTCAGTTCAAAATCACTTCTCCTTCTCCTGTCACTACATGCCCTTGTAAAGTCTCTCTTTAAACTTCCTGTAGGGCCCCTTCAGGTACTGAAAGGTGTTATAAGGTCTCCCCAGCCTTCAAATACCACCGTGCCAGATGCATAATCTTTTGTGGCACTGTGAGGAGTATTTGATTATTCATGATATCCATCTACCAGTAAATAAACTAGAGTTTGCTCCTAACTACAGGAAGCAAATCTCTCCTGAACCTCCTCTGAAGATTTCTGTAAGTTTGTTTCCAAGGCAAAGCCCTTTAATCTCGCCCAGGAATTCCATCCACCATCACAGAGTATAAGCAGCAGGCTCTCTGAGTGTGTCTGAAATAATCCAAGCAGGATTTAGCAGAGCAGAAGGAGCTCCCAGTGTCTCTTGCTCTATCGTGTCTGTAGTTTCTTTGTGCCTTCTTCTCATCAACAAATCGTATCTGCTGGAAGTTGCTCCTACTACACGCCTGTTGTGGAGCACCCAGCAGTTTCTGGTTAAACTGCAGCTGCCTTGCTGAGAATTGCTGTTCTCCCACTAATTCTGGGAAGGGACAGCCTCGTGGGGCCGTGCAGAGGGGCAGGGGTCTGCGCAGCCGGAGGCGTGTGCTGGGCAGCGGCCAGTCAGCCGCCGCACTGAGGCTGCACATCAGCTCTGCCACACTCGGGGCTGGTGTCTCTTGATGCCTTCTAAGGCTGGCCAAGGGATCAGCTGTACCCATTTGTGCACACAGGCTTGAGATTTGTCAAATACCCCCTTACTGCTATTAGCCAGAAGTTAATTCAAAAGGTCTCAGAGAACCCTTGTCTTGCCTTGCTTGGAGAGGATGAAAATTTCAAAGCAAGAAAAAGAAAGTTCACAAAAATTATCTGTGAAATCTAATCAGCTTTAATATAACTACTCATCTGAATAATTTCTGAAAATAAAGAGTTTTGAGGTTGTCAAAGGAAATAATTCCAACTTTTCCAAAATAAAAAAATTCGCATTTTCAAGTCAAATGACATTTTTACTTTCTTTTTATTATTATTTATTGAGGTAGAACAAATTATTTAGAACAAATGCAGTCAACTTCATATTCACAGACTTTCATGACTGGGAATAAACACTTCTCCACCCTGTCAAATTTTAGAATATTTTTCTTTTGGTAGTTTTGTTGGACCACCAAAGGAGCTCTGGAGCTAGTAAAAATTGTTTGGTATTTCTGGCATTTCTTGCAATGACAACAAACAATATTGATGAAAATTTTCCTTGTTCTTTCAAGAAAAGTGAGTTCAGAGGAGTCTTGTGCACCCTTCCAATATGTAGCCATGTTTCACTAAACCCAAATTAAATTGAAATGTGACAGTTGTTAAAAAACAGCTCTAAATCCCTTTTCCCAAGCATGGCCTGCAGCACTGCTGAAAGGTGCACAAGTATTTTTTTTTAAGGCCCTTTATTTTCTGAGCCTTGTTTGCCCAAGTTTCTTTGTTTGCTTTACTTTCTAAAAACATGACATCCAACAGCGATAATCTCAGACTAGAAAACTGCCAGATGTGATTAAATGAGATTTGCCAAGTTCCAGTGTTTTTTTCACTCCTGATTTTTTCCTGTTATGTAATAGCAAACAGATATAGCTTTTAATTTCATGTGGCTCAGTTGTCAATGGCATCAGTCGACTCAGCACATTTTGCACTTTAATCAGTTATCCATAAGCCAGTCCCCATCACTGTAATCATGAGCAATATTTTCCATGAGAGAAGCACCAGCCTGTTCTCTGGAAGGTGTGGCTTTTGCTCGGAGGAGAAAAGATGCCAGTGGCACCAGTGACCACACGGAGCATCCTCCCTATCTCTGGAGACTCTGAAAACCTGGTGCTTCTCAGAATATGACAAGCTTCTTTTCTGGCTTCACAGCTGAACACTTGACTTTCAAAACTGATGAATACAGGAAAGGAAAAGACAGGGACATAATGTCTTGCAGGATTAGGCCCTTTGTGGATGTGGGAGTCACTTCACTGCACTAAGCCCCAGTGTCTGTAACAGACCATGGATTTTAGTAGGATTTGGCAATAGGGTGGGAAGATCCATATCCTGGAGTTATGTTAGTGTGAAAGAAAAGAGGCATAAGTTTGCAGACAAATTTGATAGGCCATTAGATAGCTAAAATTGCAGGCATTTGCTGAGGACTGAGTGTAAACTGAATGATGGAATGGCTTGAGGGAAACTGTGGAAAAAACTGCTTGGAAGGCCAGTATTATCAGGCAGTTCTCAATGAAACATCACAGCCATCGACACAATAGTATCAAATGTAATTTGACAGCCTGTGCAACCATGTGGTCTGTACAGCAGCATTTCCATTTTCTCCTTCTGAAACTTTGGACAGGCTATTTTTAATTTTTTTTTCATATTTTTGTGGGAAATGGGAATAAACCACTCTGTACCCTTGAACTTTTCTGTACTGCAATGTCCATTCTTCATGAAAGCTTTTGCATCAGTTTTGCACAAACAAAGCTTTTGTTTGCATCAGTTGTGGGTTATTTTGCCTCTCAGTCAGCTCCCTTACTCTCCACGTTGCATTGCAAAGTCTCGGGATATTCCTTTCCCTACCGGCCAGTACCAAATGGCTCGAATGCGATCTGGGTCAGTGCATGTGCCCGTGTTTTAGTTCTGCCTCCCTGTGATATCAAATGTACATTTCTCCTTCTCCGATTGCAGTTCATCCGATCCTTCCTTTCCTTTTCCTGACGTTATCTAATTGCACCCTGGACAAGGATTTGAATTTTCATCCATTATGTAAACCCGAGGTGGACACGGAGCTCTTGGAATCATCTCCCCTGCAGTCTTGAGGGCGACTGTCAGGAAACCTATTTAAATTACAATTAGGGAGATTAGGGAATGAAAAGCTCCATTGTTCAAACTGTATGGAGTCATCTACTTAAGTGGAAAGTGGTAAACGAAAGGCAGGCTGATTAATGCCCCGACTGAGATATAGCACTGCTCTCTAGCTGGCTCTGACATTTAATTTGTCATGTCCCATGGGAAATGCGGCACAGCAAAAGAATCAGTTTGTCAAATCACCTCGAGCTATTTTTTTTCCCCCTGCAGATCCCTGAGACACATCACTTTGTTGATTAATAATCACATTTTATTTTAAAAGGGAGAGTGAAGGGCAACTCGCTGCACGGTGGTCATTTGCTGCTTTTCCTGCAGAGCCGAGAAGCTGCTCGCTAAAAAGCGGACCGAGGCCAAATAGCAGAGCACATGGTTTCTGTCTGAGCCTGGGTGTGCATGGCCTGGATTCATGGAGAGCTTAGTCCTCCAAATGTGCCAGGAGAAGGGAAACTGCACGTGAGAGACGTCCGAGGAAGGACAAACTGGCCACAGCTCGGGGTGGAGAAGTGCAGGGAATCCGAGTGTTCCGCAGAGGAGCCCCAACACACTTCGGTATTGCAAGACAGGGGAATAGACAGCATCTGGCAGAAATCAGATCTACCGAAGGGAAAGCAAAGCAAATTTTTCAGTACTTGTTGTCATCACTTGCAATGTTAACACATCGAGTAAATAAGGCAGATTTTTATGATCTTAAGTGTGAATGACATGTCTCCAGGCCACAGAAGAAAGTCAGCAAAGGCAAGATTCTTAAAAAAAATACGTCAACATGTGACTGCATTCAGGCACTAATCCCAAAAGATGATGGGGACCAAAATGACTGAAGGAATCTAGAATCCTCTAAATATGGGTCTAAATATTCCTGCTGAAAAAGCTGTAAATCATGTAAGTCAAGGCATGAAGAGCAGCAGAGAATTTAGGCATACCAGTATTGCAAATAACTAGTGTTAATGAGCACAGAGAAAACTGCCTGGCTGGTTTTCCTGTTCCAGCAAATGGGAGAGCTCTTGCCAGCTCCAGCAGTGCAGGAGAAAGTCTGTAAAACCAACATCTCTCATTGATAGCTAAATTAACTTTTGCTCTCCTCTCATAATGATTTGTTCGTAATGTGGCACCAAAAAAAACATCTAAAAAACTGAATAGGCACCACTTTGGATTTTCTTCTCTTGCTTCCTCCCATGTTGTCCTTGATAACAATTGTGAGTGTCATGGGATTCTTTCCTCTGTGAATAAATAAATGACTGATGTGTTGGAATCAGGTAAGAGCTCTTGGATCAATTGCAAGCACTGATGGCACTTGTTACTACATGAGATAAGACAATAGATTCATTGTCCATTCTGGTGTATAAACACCCTCTGCGTATTATGTCAAAGAGGAAAACAAAACAAAATGGAGTTCATTGTGTATGTGCAAGTCTAATCTTTCCAGGCTACCAAGTTAAAAGTGCTTTTCATCTAGATCAAATAAAAACAACACGAACAATACAGCCCCAAATCCTATCCAAACAGTCCGAGGCTGCTCACTGGTACCTTCTCTTCTCTATTCTCTGTTTTATGTGAGCAAAGCCAATTGTCAGTAAACATAGGCAACGTTTATTTGAACTCCTGCTCTGATAAACACCACATCCCACATCTATTAGTCAAAGCCTCAAATCAGTCTGCAGGGTACTGTGAGCATCTGATCCAGGCACAGGAGCCAGGGAATGCATGTTTGGACGTGAATGGGCAGCAAAGGTAGGTGAATGAAAAAAAGCCCAGGCAAAACAAAGATACCTCAGTGTACTTTTTCTCCATCTCAGTTTTCTGGTGCAACAGTTATTTCACATCCTTCAGTAAACTGCGCTGAAATAGCCCAGTATTGTAAATTTTAACTGCAGTGCAAGAACACAGACTACAGTGGCAGAACACTATGGATGACTGGTTACAGCACCAAGTCCCATTCAATAGTCATCTTTAGCTATTCAAAAGCTTCACACTGTCAGAGCAGGGAAGCATACTTTTTGTAGCCTGAAATTAATAGCTTTCCTATTATGAATTTGAGCCTAATACTGCACTTCACTAATCTCCTTTTGATTTGGCAGAAGGTGACCCTTCTAATTTGTTATATAACTTTGCACAGCATCCTAATTTTTTGTAAAAAAAGCAACTGGCACCACTAGGTGAGCTGATTTAGGATGCCTGGTCCTTCTGGCCCTGAGAGAGAGACATGCCAAAACTTTCAGAGAGCTGTTTCAGAGACAGACCATATACCTTA
Organism: Rhipidura dahli; assembly: GCA_013399225.1. Classification (NCBI taxonomy): domain Eukaryota; kingdom Metazoa; phylum Chordata; class Aves; order Passeriformes; family Rhipiduridae; genus Rhipidura; species Rhipidura dahli. Next base: position 1,177,487 of record VXAC01008078.1, read on the forward strand.
GAAAGCTGAAATATTCCTGGGGGAGCTCCTGGTGAAAGATGACAGTAGCTCTTTACAGATCAGCTCCTTCGCCAGGCGAGGCAAGGCTGGGAGGTGGCAGCAGGGACTGGAGCAGCCCATGCAGACCCATGTGTGGGGTGGCATGGCAGTGCCACAGCCTGGGTCAGAAGCCCCATTTGAACACTCTGGGGTGGTCCTGTCATCTGTCAGACTGGGGAACACAGACACAGCAAATGCCTTTGCTTTTCTGTTCCAAGTCAAAGGAGACCTGGAATGATAGAATCATAGAATTCTATGGGATGGAAAGAACCTTAAAGATCCTCTAGTTCTCAACACTCTGCCATGGGTACCTTCAACTTGACCAAGTTGCTCAAAGTCCCAGGCAACTTGTTTGCTCAAAGGCATATCTTTCAGGAAAATATCCACCACTTCTTTCCCTAACTTCTTCTAGTGGCCAATTTTCCTTTGCTAAGAATAGCGTTTGAGAAGAAACAGAAAATTCCCATCACTCAAATTAGCCATTTCTAAATGGCATCCCAGCTGAGATGCAGCGTGCAAGACACCAATAAATTTCCATCAGGATCTAAAATATTGTTTTATTCTGAACCACGGAAGAACTTAGGACTTAAAACACCATCACCAGCAGGGATTTAAGCTAGGAGGAGGATTTATAGTTCAAGTGTTTTGACAAGCTAATTCATTGTCAAATGTGACCAGTTTTTTTAAGATCATTCACTGATTTTCATCACTGATTTTTTTAACCCACTAGGATGATAAAAATGAACCTATGGGAAGCAGACCACTTGATACATACTCTGTCACTATAGGAGAACATATGGTCTTGAATAATTTGAAAATAAAACATACATCTTTGTCTAGCAAGTGCACAGTGTGAAAGTAAACCTCCTTTATACAAGAGATTCTTATGAGGTTAACATTTGTTGGTTAATGATTCAAATTTTTCTGTGCATGATATTCTTTAGAGATATGTAATGAAATCTTAGCTCACGCTATCTGAAAGGTGGACCAAATGTTTATAGCATTTCCCACTCTAAAAGCTGCAAGCAACATTTATTTGTAGTCCCATGAGGAGAAAACTATTATTTACTAGTTACATTTCAATCTACTCTGAAATCTGTTGAATTTTACCAAGCTTCCCCTCACTGTGGTGACTAGATGCCTCCTCCACTTGAGAAATAAGTCCTATGAGTCCACCTTGGAGAGGGGGAGGTGACTCAATGCTTCAAAAACAAAACAGCAAATACAAGATGAACTAACAAATGTGAAACTCCATCCCATTTCAATTTCATCACCTATAGAACTGCAGCTGTTCCAATTTGTGAAACCAAGCAATTTCTCCTGCACCTGTCAGACCTGCCTGGTATTTCAATAAATTGTTCCATGTGTTGTTTTTGCTCACGCTTTAAAATAGCTTGAGAAATATGGTTTTAAAGAGAGCTAAGTACAGACAAAAAGTACAGTTAATCAGAGTAAAGCCACATTTTCAAACTGCCAGTCAAAACCAATCGTTCATATATAGTATAGAAATAAGTGTTTTTAAGTGAAAAATGTAGTAACAGATGCAAACCAGACACACTCAAGAAGTATGAAACAAGGGAGGCTTTCTTTCGGCTGCTAACATTATTTCCTTTCTTAGTTTAGTATTTTTCCAGGGGCACACTCAGACACACAAGAAACATATTACTGAGCACTTTTATTCCTTGTGGTCTTCACATTATTTACAAGATGATGGCAATAAAGATCTTTGTTTTAGAAACATGAGCTAAAGTTTAAGTCATCAATGCTGACTTATCAGCTTGTGGGTTGGAGTCTCCCACGTGTAGGTTATTGGTTTTGGGAAGACTGTGACTGAGGCAGCTTGTTTTGAGTCTCTTATTCCATGTGCTTGGTTTTGTGTGGATTTTCTTTTCTTAACTCTTACAAATAAAAAATAAATATTTTGAAGTCATTTCAGGCAAAAGCTACTAAAAGCTAACACATTTTCTCTCTGAGAATGGCAACATTTTTTGAGGGTTTAATGACAAAGAGGTTAAACAATAATTATGACATCAGAGAAAATGTTAAAAATACCCTGCAGGTAAGATGATTTACATGGTTTCAATTTGGTGTGTAAATCCTTTTACAGGACTCCTAGTCACTGATATAAATTACTGTGTCAGAGAATAAGTGAAATGGAGAAAGAGGTACCACTTCGCTTAAAGCAAACAGAAATTGAAGAAGACAAGTAGAAGGAGAAAATACCTGAGACAGATAGGTTTTTTGAATGGACTGAATAGTTTTCCTAGTAATGTGACCATGAAATAAGGGAAATCAGATGATGGCCTAGCTTTGTGGACTTGGCCAGTAACTTCTTCACTAAAGGCAACATTTGGAAAAGCAGCAAATGCACCAATCTCAGCTCCTTTCCATCCCTGTGAATCCTTTCCCTCACTGCAGAGCACCTGGGCATGTGGCACACCTGCTTTTGATTCACCTGCTAGGCCAAGGGAACTAATTTTCAGGTGGCATACCTACACTGGAGAAGCCCAGAGTGGTTGTCTGGATCCCATATAAACACACATCTACAAAGATACTTGGGTGCAGAAGCTGCTGGGGTTTTCCAAGGCTCACACAAGTTACTCCAAGAGCTCCATAAAGCACACTGCTAGGATGAACTCTCTAGCAGCTTGTAGTGGAGAAGCAGCCATCTCTCCCTTTATCTCTGTATGGGCCTATTCAGTACACAGGCTGCTATATGGGATAGGTCCAGGTGGGTTAGCCCTTGGAGATAAAAAAAGGGAGAAGTATGGTGAACAGAAGAAATTTGGTGAAAAGAAGATGATTTATTTATGTATTTGACTTCTGGAGGACTGCCAGTGTGCTTGGAACTGCACAGAAAGAAAACCTCATCTGGCTTGTCTCATATCTAATTACAGCTCTTTCAGGCTTAGTATATACAGAATAATTGGGGAATGGAATGAAAAATCTCAGAGCAGCTCTGACCTTTTTTTCCCTTCAACATTTCTTAATTAATCTTAAGTAGAGAAGGAAATAATTTATTTAGTCCAAGCAAGACATCCCAGAGCGGTCACCTTTGCTCTCTTACCACTGTACCAAAAAAAATGCAACACAAAAGAAGAGACATAAAAATATCAAGGAACTTTGGAATCTGAAATGAGACCTGTTCCTCTCACAGGGAGCTGGTGGAAGGTGCACACATGGACATCACAGGCTTAGGAAAGAATTGACATTAATGAATGCTTCTGACAGGAGGAATCCAATCTCACAATTTCCTTATCAAAAATGTACATCTCCCATCTCCACCATGTGCATCATAACTCCTGCATTGGGAAGGCATTGTCAAACTGAAATGCAGGAGCTAAACCAGAAGTGTCAGGGCCAAGGTAATGAAGAGAGACTCTAAATCCCCTCCTGATGACTGTGTTGTTTCTTGCCTCTCCACCTCTCAAAAGTTCTTGGTAGTGTTAAAAATACCTCTGGGTAAAAGCAGCATCTTTGGGATGCCCACCTACAGTGCTGCTAAACACTGAGCAGCGTTTATGTTCATCTTTTTTTTTGAGAGTTCAAGACCATCCCTGACTAGTAGTCCTAAATAAAAATGCTTTGTTATTAATTAACTTTGTCTACCAGTTTCTGAGATGAACAAGAAATCAGCCTGAAGTCAGTCATATCACTGTATAAAGGGACAGGGTGTCCATGGAGCAGGAGAGCTGATGACATGGAGCCAGGACACAAACTGAATTCAAAACTTGGAGGCACAGCAGATTTGCTTTTACTCACACCTCCAGTCTGTTGGCATAAGAAGAAAAGGTCACACTGCTGAGTCAAAGGTTGCTTTGTGTATCACTGCTGAGTTTTGCTTTGTGTATCACAGCCTGTCCTCCTCCAGCATTACCTTCCATTATCTTCTCTTCACATGGGTTTTCTTATGGTTATTCTTTGTATCACAGCCTAACAGTCAGAAAGGTTTTACACAGGGGATTCCCACAGCGACTTTGTTCCCATAGCATAGAGGTTTAGTCCAACACTCCAAGCAGAAGAGTTATGTTACAACTCCTGTCCTTGCAAGGATCCTTCTTTTAAATCGACCCTTAAGGAATGTGGGATCCAAAGTTTTGCACGAATCAGAGTGTATCAAACAATGTCAATGGGTTTCAAAATGTCACAAATGTTAAAGCAAGAAATAAATTATCATTATTCAAATTCCAACCTACCTACAGGCTAATAGGCTGTTAAAGCTTAACAGTCTTTCATTACAATAAGACAGGGATCTTTTCAGAAACTAGAGATACTGAAAGAATTGTGTACTTTTTTCACTAATCTTAATTAGTTATAATGGAAAGAATTTCAAGCCATTTTATGGACCTATTCTTGGGTAAAATTCTTTTAAATACATCTAAATTTTTATTGTTAACCTGCAGTTCAAGCATTTGGCTTAATAACCTTTTTCACTTATTTTTGCTACACACTTGAAAACTTATAACAGCCCCAGTAAAAAGCATATAGGAACTGAGTGAAGCAAGACAAATATCTAATAAAAACAGAGCATAAAGTGAAACAAAATATATCTTTCCCATCTGTTAGTACAAAAGCCCCCAACTCCTTCCCAATCAGTCATATAAAATAATTTTGATGGCAAGAGTACCCAGCGATTTTCACTATCGTATATGTGTCCATAAAGTCTCAATTGAAATTTGAACCTGAATTATTTAGGTGTTATCAGTCTCTTTTTCTCTACCCTGAATTGCTTGCAATCTAGACAGCTGGCCAAATGATGCCTCTTAGGATAGTGGAGGTAGTTTCCCAGGGTCAAGTGTTACACAGGAGTCGTAATGGGTTTGTTTTCCTGCGTACTCCTTTAGCACCCAGTACTGGTGCAAGGTAGCTCCTTGAAAATACCTCCTGAGAAGGTCCCAGCCCACAGGGATGCTGAAAGAGTGCTGCTGTGGGTAGGTGAGAATGGACCCTTTCCAGAATGGGAGCCCCAGGGCCATGTTCCATCCCCATATCACACCTGTAGTCAGCTGGCAGTGGGGCAGGGGATGCAGGATTCCCCTTCCTCCTCTTGAACACTGAGTGTTTTGAGAAAAGTCCTAATGTGCACTGCCTGACCAACAGGGATTTTTAGCATGTGTAGTCCTCTAGATCTTTTCGGAAGACAACTGAATATCCATGGGATGGTTTGCACAGCGTACAAATATTTGTGGTCCTGCAGAGCACAAGCAGACAGGTTGTTGGCATCTGAAAAAGTGGCCCCTTGACTACTGAGCTGCAGCATCTGACTGTACACACAGCTCCTCCTTCACTGGAGTTGGGACATTAAATGTTGCTGCTGGTGCACCAAACCAGAGTCTGTCCATACCTACAGCAAAAAAGAGGCTGTCTCCACCCCCACAGCTCACCATCTGTGCTCCTGATGTTATGCAGAAATCTGATTATTGGGGTTTGCTTGTGGGAGACACAAAAGCAGTGACATAAGCGCTGGGTTATGGAGCACAGCAGGCTCCAGTCTCAGACTGTCACCTCTTCAGCCATTTCCCGATGTGTCACAGTACAGGAACATGCTTGGTCATGCTGGAAGATACTTACGATACAAACATGCCCCTTGGCACTCTTGACTTTGCAGGGTAGGCAGAATCCCAATTTGTCATGCTTTTTTCTTTTGCAATTTTTTAATGAGCTGAGTAGACTGGAAATATTAGCTTTTCAACTTAACACAGTATCTAGCATCTTGTGATGCCACTGCCACATCAGCAAGACTGTATTAAACACTTCTGACCACTTGAAAAAATATTATTTTGGTGCTGGTGTTGTTAAGCTGCTTAAAATGCCTGCATAAATTTCAGCCATACAAACCCTAGCAGATGTTTGCTGCTGCTCTTTCGAGAAATGGAAATTTTTATTTTAGTGGTGGAAATTTGAAGTAAGGGTTAGGAAAGAAAAAAATAACTTGTTTATGAATAAGAAAAAAATGTCTTGTATATGAATTTGTCTAACTGACAGAGTTACTTATTTTTCTCTTTGTGCACTTATCTGTGAAATGGGTATGATTATTCTACCTTGAAAGGGTATTTTGAGTCTTGCTTAATTGCTTGTGAGCTGGTCTGGGAATCTCTCAGTGCAGAGTCTTCAATAAACATTAAGATTTATTGCTTTTGGAGCTATAGTTTTCTTACTCCCCATATTTAATCGTCTTGCTATAAAAGTGACTGTTGTAAATAACAACCACTGGCAATTATTTTGTGATAACATGCTCTTTCAAAAAAAACCATACTGTGTTATTGATTTTTTGCAACACTGTTTTGTGTGTTTAGCTCTTGCTTGGTTTTCCACTGCTTTAGCATCTCCATTTACATGTTTTTCTGCAGAGATGGTTCCTGTCCTTCTATTTTTTCCTTCCTACATCAGCCAATTTGTTAGAAAGATATAAGCTTTCTCCTTGCTTTCAATTCTCTCCTTCCTTTCTCTATGGACACAACCCCTGACCTCCCCTGCGCTTGTAACCCTCATCAGGGCCATGTCTTTAATTAGCAGATAGGATAACTTATACACAGAGTTGCTCCAAACTCTTAGTCCTCCCCAGCCCCTGCAGATCCTATTTATCAATCTCCCCATTTGGCAGAGGAATCACATTGATTTTTCCACAGACACAGCTGTCTGCTTTCTCAGTATCTCAGTTTGCGTCACCTCTTACCACACAGCTAAGGGTGTCCAAAACCCTCTGTGCTGCTCTTCTTGCTGACATTTTCTTGCATCACGTTGTTTTTCAACAATTTGGATGTTTAGACTAAGGGTAAATGATACTGAGGCTGCTAAGCTGAGTTATGATAGCAGTGACAACATCGTGTCAGGGGTAGAATTGCTCTAAGAATTTGACTCCAGACTCTGTGGCATTTAAAACACCGTTAATATGCACTTGGCAGAAGGCTGGGAGATCTCACAGCTGGCCCTTCCCCAAACAGAAGTCATGCTCAGCTCTGAGGGTGTGTAATGAAGGCAGACCAAAGCACTCTTCAGGCTCAAGCAATATCTAATCTGATCTTGAAAGGAATGAGCCAGAGCAGGCTCTCAAAGGAACCTCCCCCCACTGCTATTTGATTTTAGTGATGGTGGATAATGAGGATCTGAAAGTGGTAGAAGAGCTGTGAGTGTGTCTGGAAAAATCCAGTATGAATCTGAAATTGAAAAAAAAAAAATAAAGAAGTCCATTTGTCAGAAAGAGTGAGCTGAGGTGAGATAAAAAAGTAAATCCTTAGATGAATTCTGTGCCCCAAGGTTTCTGGGAGGACACTGATATACAGCATAGAAGAAAAAAACCTTATGGAACTATGTGAAAGAAACAAAAATTACCACATCTGAAGGCAGAGCAAATTTTAAAGAGTTCAGTAGAAAATGAGATAGACATGCAACATGCATTTACCAGTATGCCAAACTTGCCTGATGTCTTCTTTTGATGAGGCAAATGTGGATAATCTAATCCTTATGGTCTTTGGTAACTCAGTAACAGTGATAACACAGGGGAAATAAGTTAAAATGGAGAATAAGAATAGTCTTACAAAAATAATCATGAGATAAAGGAACAAGCTACAAGTGTATTGTCAAGAGGAACGTTACTACTCGAGATGGGTTTGATACAGAACCTAGGTTTGTGCTCAGAAAATTTGACAGTGACACATAGATTTGCTCAGCAAAAGAGGATGGGAGGAGAAGAGTGGGATGGAGGTTAGGAGTGTGTAGCAGACTCAGTGAGAAAAACTTTGAAAGAGGACAGTATGGATGCCTTGGTAAGCCCAAAGAGATCTCTTGGCCAGCATAGATGATAGCTGCCTCTCTGCTAGAGTTACTGGGTAATGGAAAGTCTACCCTATAAAGGAAGAGTCTAAAGCAAATTGTCTTGTTTAGCCCAGAGAAATACAGCTGAGAGGAGAAATGACTGCTCTCTATAAATACACCAGTGGTTGTATATATGAGGCAAGGGCAAGAGCTGTATAAGTTGTTGCTTTGTGTTAGTAGAAGAGCAAATGGGAATAAGTTGGTCATGTGTAAAACTAGGCTGAAAATGAGAGGACAATTTCTGAATTTTCAAGCAGAGTGATTTTTCCAAAACTGGAAGAGAACTGGGCAATTTCAAGCATTAACTTGACATATTTGTGGTAGGGATTACGATATGTGTTTAGGAAAGATGATCAAGCTTAAGCTTAAAGAGTGTGGATGTGCTTTCTAGTATTACATTTTTTATGAAAGAGAAAGGAAGAGGTTAGAGGAGGGTGAAAGGAATAGAAGATAAGAAGACTTCCCTCTCTCTTGATATTTTTTCTTTCTTTCCTTTTCTTTCATTCTGCTGTCATTCCTCTATCCTTCCTTATTTCCTTTTTCCTTTTATTTATTTTATTCCAAGCTTTTATACTTTAGTTTTAACAAGACTTTCATGGTTTAGTTTTGAACAAGGGACTCAGATACTTTTTCTTTACTACATACTTAGACGTTGCCAGTTTTGTCTTATAAATCTTTTCCTGTATGCTGGCTGAAAACAAAATATTAGCACTGATCCCAACCCAAAGCTCATCTTGGTTTAATGGGAAGACAGAACAAAACAAAGGGTTTTTTTTTTTGTGGAAAACCAGCACTGGAGCCTTACACTGTTTCTCACCCATTCTCATATTTCATCCCATGTGTATATTTAACAGGCTTTTTCAGGAAACAGTTGATAGATAGAAGATGAGAAAATTTCTGGTCAGCTCGATGAGTGTCTGTAGCAGGTTTGAAGACTGATAGAGATATAAGGCCACCTTCATCTCAGTTACCTTAAAGCCCCTTGGCAGCTGTGGCCTGCAATGCTCAGGTTATAGACTGATGAAGGGATTTGGGGCTGTGGTGGGCAAGGTTGAGCGCTTACAACTTTGGCTGATGCTAAGAAGAGCCACAGATGCTCAGCACCTCTCTGTACAGAGCAAGGGAGATGGGAAAAAAGTCTCTGCTGTAGCAAGTCTCTGCCTTGCTTGCAGTTAGCCAGGATCCTTGTCTCTGGAAATCAGATTTAAAATTTATGTACTTTTGTGACATTGGCCCAAGCAGCTAAGAAAAGCAGCACTATAATCAGTCATCCCATATAAATCTGAGATTTTCCTCAGGTACAATCAGCTCTGTCTCTCACTTATTTTCTTCTACGTAAGCTCCCAATTACTCTAAATAAAAGGTAACTCCAGCCCTGAAATGAATTTCTAGACTTGTAAAAGTGGCAGAGCAGTGAGCAGTCTCCCCACAGCACAATCTACCAGAGGGAGCATAATCCGTAGGAAGTCAGCTGGAAGTACTACATTCAAGGGCTTTCTGTATCACTAAATTACTGTAGTCCTAAAATGGCATTCAGGTAATTCTGCAGTCCCCTCAGCCGTGTATTGCCTTGAGACCTGATGCAGCCTGAGCTGTCATCTTCATGCATGATGATGTTTATGAGTTAGTCTCTTCAGCCTGTGTATGGAGCAAGCTGCTGGTATGTAGTGCCATAAAATATCAACCTAGAAAGGAGAAGGGCAAGGCTTCCACAAACTACTTATTTTAAAAAACTGCATAGAAACAAAGGTTGCTATTTTCTCTTCCTTCTTATGTGTTCACTTTAACTTGACCTAAATTCCTAATTACTGTAAATTTTCTCAGTGAAAAAGGATTATGGATATTCTTTCCCTTATCAGGTTTCAGATTAGAAAATCCTTAATCCCTGCAATAAACTTCCTCTCTAAGACATGCCCGGTTTATTTATTCTTTTTTTCCTTTTATGGAAGACAGCTATTTCTTTTCCCATTTATCAGTCATTTATCTTCTTCACATGCTGAATAAATTTATATTTGATCTGGGTGCAGACCTAAGAGGATAATGAATTTCCATATTCACTGAGGTTACCATACAATGAGTTTAAGTGGCAGGCACAGTTCATCATCATTCATCCTGGTTAAACCATGTTGGTTGGTGGTGTGATATATAACATGGAATATTATTTTGATATGAAGGAGGTCATATGTTGTAAAATACTATCCAAATCTTTACAAGGTAGGTCAATGCAACAGAAGAGGCACTGCAAATACCACAAACACCCACTTGCCAAAAAACGTCTGGCAGGGATGGCAGTAGGTGAAAATGAAAGGCCCCTCTGCCCCGGGATATCCTGTTGGCCAGAGAGGAATGGCGTATTTGTAGATTTACCACATTCAATAATCTTTTGAACTGGCAGGGTCCTGCTGGGTGGGTAATTCTGCCCAGCTCTGATGGATGGGACCTGCAAGCCCCTCACAACAGAGGGATGTGACTTCTGCCATTTAACATTTTTATTTAATTTTGGGAAAGTCAAATTACTGCTAGTATATGAAAAAGAGAGATTTCCCAGCCATTTATAACCAAAGCTGTTTAATGGGCTGTTTATATCAGTATCCAGTATGCAATGTCAGTGGACAGGGAAAAAGATGGTAGTGAAAAAGAAGGTAATTATGTGCCTTTAGATGACAATGTCTTTTAACCTCCCAGCCTTGTCAGAAGGTAATCCTTTTATGCCATGACCCAATATTATGTGAACAATGGTGTTTATAATTTATCCTCATTGGATTAACTTCAGATTTCCCCCTTGTACCTACTATTACCCATCTTCTTCTCTCATCTCCTCTTTTTAGATTTGTGGCATCTTTACTTAAAACACAATATCTAACTATTAAAACTTCTGATTCTAGGCACAATTACTCATTACACCTCCTGCAATGAAAAAAAGACAGGCATTATGAATCCATTGGTTTTCTTCCAAGCTGGACCCATTTTAAGTGGATGAAGTCTCCCTGTTTTGTTGTTCCAACCCCATCAGAAGTGAGTGCTACAGGCTTTTCTGCAAAACAAATAGTTTCCCCTTTTATTTTAATTAAGTGTGCTGCCCTTAATTTCAGCCTTTCCTTCCTGTTCTCTGACCTCTGGACATGATTAGCCCATACCCTGAATCATCTGACACAGCAGACAGCATCCCAGAGGGTCAGTACTTTTTACCAGGCTTAAAAAAAATCTGTTCCTCAAATTCAAGTCAATGTTTGAATGCACTTTCAGCCTAGTCTGAATCCACAGAGCTCTGCCAGTCCTTCCTGCACTCTTGGACACAGCAACAAACAGGTTTGCAATTTAATGAAGGCAAAAGGCTCAATGGAAAATGACAACAATGAAGATATATCTGGCACTTTCTTCCAAAAAAAAAAACCAAACCAGAGTTGAAAAAATAGTAGCATTTCCCAATATTTAGTGTGTTTTAATCTACATTGATTTGTATTTTCTAGAATTAGATGTGGAAAGCACCTCTACTTGAAATGTGAGATTTTGAGGAGACAGACACAGTGATTTCAAACTGGAGACATTGGAGCCCCATCCTTTGTTTCATCTTAGACCCTGCTGGTGATCTGGGAGAAGCCTATGCAGTACCCAGATAACAAATCTCCTTCTCTGGGCTTCAGGCATCTGTCAGTAAAGAGGGACAGCAATACGTCACCCAGCAGCCAGGAGTGCTGGGCTCTGCAGTGCAAGACCTGCCCCTCGCTCTGGATGAGGGGTGCATCAGTCATGGATAACACTGGTCATGGAGCACTGGTGCTGTGGGAATGCAACCTGACAAACAACTCTAACACACACTACACTCAGACCAAGAAACCTCTCAAGTGTGCTTCTGTACATGCTGGATTCTGGTGGCTGTTCAGTCAGAGTGTCCAGATCACTGGCAGGGGACCAAATCAACTCTTGAACCATCTCTCCCTGTTCTGCCAGTAGTTAACATGCAACACATCACCAGTTCAGCAAATGCAAAGTATATTGCTGGGAGCCAGCAACACATTATGAACATGTAGCTTTTTTTTGGTTTTGTGTGTTTCAAGCACTGACATTGGACAATGGGGATTTTCTGTGGGGAAGGTAAGAGGGGTAAGAGAAACATCAATGAAAACATGTATCTATTGGCAGAAATGTGTAGGGAGAGAATTCCCTTCTTTGTGTATTACTTGTGTTTTACTGATTTCATCTACATTCATCAAAGCAGCAAAAAGGTAACATCTGTTAAAATGAAAACCTTCAGAAACCAAAGACTATTTGTCCCTATCTGTCCAGGACTATATCAGTATGCCAGTTTCTTCAAATATGACTACAATTAACAGTTGCTTTCAACTGAAAATTCACTGATTATTAGTGTAGCTCTGAATAAAAGAACCCCACAAATCAAAATTTTCCCTTCTTCTAGCACAAAATTAGGTAGAGGTTTCTAGTGGTAACTTCTCAGTGGCTCTAAACAGAGATGGAAGACAGTTGTCAATACAGGAACCTTATACAGGAATTGCAAGCCAGTTACTTTCCTCTTTCAAAGTACAATTATATTAAAGCCTTCAAGCAGTTTAAAAAAGGCCCCCAGAAAAACATTGCTGATAAACTGACCATCAGGCATACATGTGCCAACAGTAGTGTATTTAAATTAGAAGCAGCTTGGGATGAGCACCATTGTTATGGGCTGAATTTGTGTGCTGTGTGAGTTATCAGTCTGAGGTTTCTACAAACCACCTTGGAAACAACAAATGTTAGCTAACACTGCACTTTTTTCCTCTGAGTGACCCTGTCAGTATTTTCCACATCTGCCCTTAAATATGGTGTCTTCACACCCAAAAGGGTTTGACCCCATCTTCCAAATTAGTTACTGGTGTAGGCTTCATTTTCTTTGCCTGAAGGGTTAAATGGACTGACCATATCCTTGGCATAATAGAGAGAGAGAATGAATGGGGATGAATGAATGAATGAATGAACTAATGAGTGAATGGAGCAGCTTATCTGCTCCTACTCCAGTCTGTTTAAAGAGAGGGTTGTCGTTTTAATCACTCAGGAAATCCTTTCCATAGTGTAGTCCCTTGCTAACAATCTCTTTCTGATGCTTTGCTTCTCCTGTCTGGGTCTACTCAGACTTACTCAGAATACCTGTCCTGCTGCCACATGGAAATGACTTTGTTGCTCAAGTTAAATAGTGTGCAGCATTGTCACTATAAAAGAGTCAAAGAAACAGAAAGGACTTAACTAAAGTGATGATAGAGTTACACCTGCATTTCCTTGAGGAAATCATCCAATAAAATATATAGCAAATGTTTTCTAAATCCTGATATATCTAAGTTAAAGGATAGAAAGGAAAATCAAATCCAGATGTAGCTCAGTCTTACACTTTTCTCCTGCATTAATTATGATTACAGGCAAATTACAAGCTGCAAAGTATATTCTTTGTTCTCATTTTTTTCCTACTTTGTGAGATGATGAATGGATGTGGGTAATGCCACACTTCAGGAAAGTGAATGGAAGGTGTGAAGGGAGCGTGTCAGAGACAAGCTGCAACACCCCTGCACTCTGCTTTGGAGAGCCTCATCCCAGCCTGAATAGCTGGCTGGATTGCGTCAAGCCCCGGGGTCAGCTTCGATAGAGGCACACATTCCCCAGCAAGGAGTGCTGATGTAATTAATGCCTCTCGGGCCCCCAGCCCCGTGCCCCTGCCCAGCTCCCCTTCACCTGCGCTGCCATTGCCCTTGGTGCTCAGTACAACTGCCCAGGCCAGGGACTCGCTACAGCAGAACCCAGTGCCCCTTCCTTCTTCAATGACTTTCTGTCTGCTCTGGCTGAGTAACAAATGCAGCAATAATAAAAGGGGGAAAAAAAAAAAAAGAAGAAAAAAAGAATTAAAGGAAAATCTTACCCTCTTTTTAAAAAACTGAAAGGCTGAGCACTTCTTGACTGGAAATCCATTCATGTCTTTGTTGACCATTTTCCACAGTGAAGGGTACACAGTGATAGATCCAGTGTGCCAGTGTGGCACTTGCTTAGTTCATCTGTTTTCTTCTGTATCCTTTCAGCTAACGAAGACAGAGCAGAACAGGAGGCTCACCGGCACAGCTGTCCTTTACACATTCATCCTGCTGCACCAGCTACTGCAGCAGCAGCAGCAGCCTCTTCCAGCTTTCAGATGCAGCTCTCTATTAGCTTCTTAAAAACATCCCCTAAATACATATACTCCTGTAAAATCCCGTGACAGCATCCACATCACAGGCAGCAGACCCCAGGCTAAGTGGGTCTCACATAAACCCGGGTCCATCCATCCTGAGTGCTACTGGTACCACATGCTGTGTAAGGATAGAGGATACCGTGCTCAATCTGCTATTCTCCTTCTTCAGGTGGTGTGATTCACTGCTGCTTGAGATGAGAGCTGGTTTTGATTGTGCAAATTTCACTGGGAGCTGCAGTTCAGCAACAGCAGAGAGAGAGAGAGGGAGAGAGAGAGACAGAGAGAGAGGGAGAGGGAGGGAGGGAGGGAGGGAAGGGGGGGGAAAGAGAGAGAGAGAGAGAGGGAGAGATGCACAGGCAGAGCAGCCGAACACAAATAACCATACAAAGAATAGTAGGAAGGCTCAGGGAAAGAAGTGCTGAAAAGCAATATCTTTCCCTTGGGAGAGTGACAGGGGTAGCTGTCATTTTATACGTGAGCAGTCCTTGAGGAAAAAGAAAAGAAACACAGGTCAATTAAAAAAAAGGGTTTTTTACATTGTTCTGATTTAAACAGTGGTACTTTGGAAAAAAGCCCATCAGATGATCAGTGCAACACTGCCTTATGTGACAGGACCTGCTGTAGGGAGTTCAATGAGCTTAAAGGAAATCCACAGTTCCTATAAAGTACATTTGCTATATGTGATGCAGATAAATGTGAGCCAAGCAGACACAGGCCCATTTGTTCAGGCATTTCTGTAGAAATACAGATATATGGCTTCCAAAACCAGAAGGGTTATTTCATTACAGAAAAATAAGACTAAAAGGATCTTGAAAGGACACCTTTTTTTACTTCCTTTTTATTAAATTCAATTGAGTTAAATTTCACCAAGTTCAGTGAATCCAATAATACGTGTTTAACTAAACTGTAAAGTCTCTTTTAATTAAGCTATATTTTCCAAGGTTTGGAAAATAAAATAGGGTTTTCGTGGCTTCCTATCAGCCTGTGTTCCAGGTTAATAAGCCTCAGTTGCAAGAAAGGACTTAATTTCTAATATTGATCTGGCTTCTGGTTCTAGCCATAGCTTTCTGTTCAGGCTTTCTCTGTACAATTGGTGAGCCCTGTAATATAAAATGTGTTTGAGGATATTGGTCTAATGTCAGTCATCTCTATGGTTAGGTAAATAGACTGAGCATTTCACATTTTTCAGTGGAAGACTTTTTCAGTGGTCTTTGAAGATATTCTGTCATCCTTCCCTGCCCCTTTTATCCCTCTCTTTGAAGATCCTTTAAAAATAGGAGTACTTATGTATATACTGCTGTATATCCTATCCCAGTGCAAGTTTCTCCTTACTGCATGTAGAGGTGAAGCTATGAACTTACATCTGCCACCATGGCTGCTCCCCAGAGAATCCCACAGGTCTTTGGACCTCTGCAACTCACTGAGACCCCAGGCTGAGCAGCTTGTAGGCTACAACCTTTTTACAAGTCAGCAGCATCTATTTCCCCACTTTGTACCTTGAGTCTCAATAACCATTTGTAAACTATTTAACTGCACTCATCTTAGACTTGGAATTTCTTAAGGATTTAGTACCATAGCACTCATTCAAAACCTCCTTTCCTCTTTCCTATTTCCCCATATTTTCCCTTCCCCTTACCCTTTCCCTTCCCCTTTGCCATCCTTTCCCATCCTTTTTCTGTCCTTTTCCTGTCCTTCCTCTTTGTCTTTAATTGCAGCAGTCACAGTGGTCATTATAATACTCTAAGAAATATTTCTTGGGCTCAGGATGAAAATTCTGGTCAGAACTTCAAGGAGAAGGAGCAGCCCCATCCGAGGTCACAAATGAGAACACTCATTGGGAAGCTGCAGTTCAAGATCCAAGCAGCACAAAAGACATAATTTTGATTTTGGATGTTCTTCCAAGACTGTCTGAAGCAAGGGGCTGAAAAGCCAATATCTCATCAGAACTGTTTCACTTTATATAACTAATTGTCACTGGAGCAAGGACAAAGGGAATTTTCCACTCTGCTCCTCTGTCTGGGGCTAATGGATTTTACCAAGGAGCAATTCAGCTCAGCCCTTGAAAACTGATCAGTGATTCAGAGGGCCCAGCTAGAGGGACATCGAGGGGATTTTCAGAAAATATGGAATTCTCAACATGCCTCAGTCAGGCTTCCCTGAAGCCAGCACCACCCTCCTCCACCTTGCAGCCGATCCCTCGGTCTCACTGATCTCTCATTAATCCTCTGCTGTGCTTTAGAGCTGTCAGAGCTCTATTCTGGTGCTTACAGATAGAGAAGTAGACAATGGCCAGTGCCCAATTTCTACTGGTGGCGTCTCTCAGTACTCTGCTCTGAGCACCACGTGCTTTGTTGGCTAATCTGAAATGCAAGAAAATGATTGTCAAAAGAATTACTTTCACTCAGGCAAACCAGGCAGCTTGCTGCGCACGTACATTTATTTTTGAGATCTTTGATCTATTCAGCCACAGCTTTGATCTGTCTCTCAGCCTCAAATATTTCTCCTGCAGGCACTGTCTTCTCTTTCACAAAAGCTTTTCTGCTGCCTCTACCTCCTCCATAAGGTTTCTGGACTGCTGACTGAAACGCTGTTCTCCTTCCAGCCCTCTAAACCTGGCGCCCTGCGGGCTGCTGGGGGTGGCGACTGCCCCTCTGAAGATACCTCCTGGCTCCTGGTGCCAGGGCCTTGACCTCTGGACCTTTTTTGCTATTTATGTTGTTTGGGTGCTTGCCACTTTTCAGCTGAACAAATGATGCACTTAAGTTAAGCATATTTCTATTAGAGAAAAATAACCTCCAAGTGCTTTTAAAGTAGTCTGATAGTTTTAAAGTACTGCAGGAGTTTATTTTTTGAGGCAGGTGCCTTGCTGCAAGGGGAATGACTTAAGACACTATCCCTTAATCACAGAGAGCCTTCCTTGGCCTCTCCAGGATATTCATATTTTGATAAGAATTCTTCTCAGTTGAAATCCTGTTGACTCTGTGGCCTCAAAGGATTTTATTTGCAAACTTTTTTTTTTTTTACTACTGATATCAGAGGGCAACTCAGTGCCTGCAGAGCTTGTATCAAGCACAGGAGATCAAAAATCTAAAAGAGTTTGAGGAAAAGGGGAACACCACATATTTGTTTTTATACCAGAAGCCAAAGATTTAAAGCCAGAGATATTTTTCCAAGAAAAAGTGTTTCACTTTTTTATGATGCCAAGAGCATAGTTTCATAATTAAACCTAAAATGAGCATAAAACTCCATGTTCACTGCATTTAACTTCAATCAAAAGGCATAAAAATTGAGTAGGAAAATAAGAACTTCAGCCAAGCCAACCCCCTCAGCTGTGCTTTATTGTGATTGTCACGAAACATCAAGGGCTTTCATCAGCTTGGTGGCCTGCCAGATACACCAAACACTTTAAACAAGTCCTACAGGTACTTCATGCTTTAGCAGCCTTTAGCCATTCCATTAAATTGTTGTATACTCCCCCAATGATAAAATAAGATTTTTATTTGGGCAGTCAGGAAATACACATATATTCTAGTTACAGAATTTTGGAGAGCTGCAAAGCACACAGTAGCATTTGAATCCCTGTGAGGCAGCCCCACAGGGAGAGCATGAAGGTTTTTTTGTTGAAAATCTTCTTGAAGAAATAATGTAAACTTACATGGACATAGTATGCAAAGGGCACTAAGCCAGGACCAGAATTTCAATTCTGTTGTGCCCCTTATGGACACAGCACACCAATATTTTGCCTTGCTTTAAATGCTTACAAGTGCAATGTCACAGATAACAGGTGGTAAATTAGTCCAGGGTTTATCATGAAACAAGTAGATTACATTGGCAAGTTTAATTAGCTGTAACCTTAACAGACTAAACCTTTTTCCTCCCACTGACTAAGAAGAATGTTCAGTGTGAAGTCACAGTTTTTAGCATCACAGCCCTTTTTTGTGGTTCTCTTTGCTGTGCTTTTGAAGTTGCTTACATCTCTGGCAGGGGCCAAAACCATGTGTGGCAAATAATTTCTAGTATGTTATGGGTTCTCACACAGCTGCTCAGTCTGTGATTGCTGCTTCCCTTCCTTCCTTTGTGGGCAGGGAAAGGTAGATAGCTTCCAGCACTCATGACTGATATTTTACCCTGGTATCCAATGATGAAGAAGGGCATATTTCATTTACCAGAGTACCCCAGAACCACCTCAGAAAGTAAGAATGATAACTGAAGAGAGAAGAACGGGTGTTTCAACATTTTCCAGTCCTCCTGCTATCTCCAGGAATAAGACTAGCTGCGTGTCCATATGGCTTCCATCTCAGCTGTGCCTTAGAGCAGTTCTTGATACTTCTGTGGTTGCTCCTCTAGCTACTGGCCTTGTTGAGATCTACCTTGAAATCCTGTTGTGTGGACACTACCCTCAGGCCAGCTTTCACGTGTTCTCTGTCTTGCCTTGCTCACAAGCATCACTTGTCCCCCAGTTTCTATTTGTATTTGCCAACCCTGCCCCTGACCCCATGCAGCTCACGGAGCAGCTTGCCAGCCAGATTTTCCCGCAGTTCTTCCTCTGTGCTCGCTCCACACTGTCCCAGTCCTGGCGAGGAAGGGGGAAGCGAGTGACACGGTAACAGCCCCAACACACAGCCACCACGTTCACACACCACAGGTTCAAGCTGGCAGTGCAATGCCTAGCAATAAAAGAATAACATTAATGAAGTTGTTGGGAGGAAAAAAAATGTGTTTTAGCACTTAGGTAGCTTGATCAGAACTAGCTCTAGTTTTATTTCGGGAAAAGCTAAGACAGGTTAGGATCTCAGGTAAGTTTGGTACTTTCCTGCAGTAAGATAAAACTCACAGTATTGTAGGAAGACAGAAGAAGGTGGGTTGGGGGGGTTTCCTCAGCTGTGAGAGAAGAAGGATGAAGATCCTTCTGTAGAGTGCTGTCCAGAACTCTGACCCAGCTAGAGGCACTGAGCTGGGCCCTGCCAGAGCCCTCCAGGCTTTCCTTTGCCTGACCCAGTTGATAATGCCAGTCTTTCACAGCTTGCACTCATTGAATAGAAAAGGAAATCCAGCTCCTCCCTAGCACTTCAAGCTTCTTAAAAATGGCTTACAACACTTTCTATTCATACACAATATCAGAAGCAATTTGAAGGTCTGATAGTCTGAAATCCTTCCAGGCCTGGAAGCCATTGTTCCATATTTCATAGGTGAGCTGAAATCCCCTTCTGTCCAGCTGTATGTAGTTCCTATTTCTAGCCTACAGAGTGCAGGGGATATAAAACCTATTCCACGGGAAGAAAACATCAATCTCTATCCTATAGGCCACAAAACAATCACCAGAAAATAATGAACTTCGCTTGCTGCTGACCTGAGCAGAATTCAAACTATGAAAATTTCCATGACCAAGATCAGTCAGCTTAGCTAAGGTGCCTAAGTGGGTAGCTGGTTTTAATTTTTGCATACTTGACTTTCACTGTTTGATTATTTCAGGCATCTCATTTCCTTGAGTGTTACTTAGAGGAGGAATGAAAATAAAATGATACATGAAACCATGAAATGAAATAAAACTGACATTCACAAAAGAGAAAGAAAGAGGAAATCTGGTTCTAAAGCAAGCAAAACTTCACTGGAATAGACAGAGATGCTTTGTTTGTGCCAGGACTCTGTTTTTCACAGAGAAGTCCAATCTAGGAGAAAAGAAACAGTATAGAGGAAGGTCATCATTATTACTGTAGGCCCTTAAATAGATTTCCTAACTGTATCTTGATTGATCTGTAAGGTTTTTAGAGACAGGGAGCCAAAAAGCATTAGGGGAAAAATTGAATTTTATGGAAACCTTACTGAGTCAATAATTTTCCCTGGCTTCTTTTTTCACTCCTTGAACCCATTGACCAAGCAAAACCTCCCTCCAGCCCCAGCAGTGCCTTCACAGCCAGAGCCAGAGCCAGAGCAGGGCTGGATGAGCTCTCTGTGCCCGCTCTCCCTGCGGCTCTGCCTGCTGCACCCCCAGCACTCCTGAGCCACAGCCCAGCAGCAGCGGGATTTGCCCAGCTGCCTACAAGCTGCTGCTGGGTGTGCTATCCCAGCCAACAGACTGAGCTTGTCAGGTAGAAGGAAGCCTGCAGGGAAGTAAAGCCCCTGCAAAATGCCTTAGCAAATGACAAATAAAAAAAGCATTAAAACTGAAATAAATGTCTTACCTATCCACCAGGAAGGGGTTGTGTCATAAGATTTACAGGGATGGGGATTTATGAACCATACAGCTTCCGAGCAGACAGAATTGGTAAAGGTCCAAGCTGGGACAGATTTAAACAAATCCATGGTGTTTTGAGAGTTAGCAGCTGTCCTGGACTGAAATCCAGGACTGAAAATCATTAATAATACCTGGTTACCCTCAGAAGACTTAGTTTCAATCCTCCATCACTGACAACTTGGATGTGGAATCAGTACTGGGTTTAGATGACTTTACAAATAAGGATGCTTTGTGAAGGACATGGTCATTTTGTAAGGATTTGGTAGTCTAAGCTTCCTACTGTAAGTTCATTCAAATATGTGCATTTTGTCTAAAAATAAAAAACAATCACATCTAGGACACACACTTCTCTAGGACATTTCCCACTGCTGTCAAGGTGGAGATATTGTTCATTTTCCCCAGCAGGCTCAGCATGCATGCTTGAGTTCTCATGCTGTGGAAATCTGCTCACTCTGACTAGCAGGTGGAGAAATGAATTACAGCCACCATCCCTCTAGGCAAAAAAAAAACCAAAAAAAAACCACAGCAGTTAGGTGTGAGCTGTCATTGTCCTTCACTTTTGGGGGAATTCTTTTTGTCTGCAGATCAGCTAATATTTGCTCACTTCCCAGGTTGTTGCTTTATCTTAGCTGCCTTTTTCTCTCATATCACAGAGCCATTAGACACAAACTGGACTGGATTGCCTAATGAAACCCAGCTATTGCCACCCTCAGCTCTTGCTCCCTCTCCCTAGCCAGCTGGCCCTTGGAGGACTACCTCTAGGCATCCCCTTCTTGATTTCTTTTCATCTATTCTAGGTCAGTGTCTCCACACTCCCTACACCATAACAATTTCCCTCTGTTTATTTTTAAAAAGCTGGAAGTTTTCCAGCTACTTCAGTCAAGTATATAACTACATTTAATTTGGGACCTGAAATTCCTCTGTTTCTCTCTACCTTGCCATGTAGAAGCAGAAAAAAACCACAATGGTACAAAGGCAACATCTTTAAGACCATAGTATGTAGTCCATCTAAAATGAGCTGGCTTATGACTCTGGCACAGAGACGAGAAAAATATTCTGATACTACCAACATCAACTTAGAAATAGTCCAAAGAAACCTGATCTCTTCAAAGTATCAGATGAGTCACAATTACTCATTCACTCCCTCACTCACTTGGGGAGGGGGACACAGAGAAATTGCTTATTAATGCTGGCTCGTAAAATCTAAAACTTTCAACAACCCACGTGCAGTACAGTTACAGTGGCTGTCATGCAGGGGAAACAGAGCCAAGATCCACCCAATCTCCACTGTTTCTCTCCCAAACTTGTAGGTTCACTGTTTCCCATTGCAGTCAGACCCAAGGTATGAGCTGTCTGTGTAGGAGTGTTTGCAAGTGGTATTTCTCCAAGGCAGTGTAACACTGACACATTCTGATAAGACACATCATCATCCCTCCCTGCAAAAGGGCAACTGAGGATGGCTGATTTTTGCATTACAGCTCCAGAGCTGCCAACCAGTCTCTGCCTGCTTGTAAGACCTGGGCTAAGCAGCAGCGAGGTCCAAACGAGCACAGGACATATTCTCAGGAGGAAAGGAGGATAAGTTTTCTGTCCAGAAGAGTATGCTTTTGGTGGTTTGAAGACAAAAGAGGCTTGTATCAGAAAATAATTATATATGGCTCATTGGAAAACATTCAGGTAATGCTATGACCAAATAACTTGACTCTATTTTCACAGTAGACTCAGCTATAGCAAAACTCCCTTTATAGCAAGGCACATTAAAGTCACTAATTGTTTCATATGTGCAATGTGGGAATTGCAGTTTCATTTATAGTGAAATTTTGATTACACTGTAATTGTTCCAGCAGAAAAATTATTCCATTTTCTGAGGCTTCTGCTGTGTTTTCAGACTCTGTGTCTGCAGTAATTTTTATATTTCTTGACTAGCACTGTGTAATCACACATCTCTAGGCTTCCCCAGGACTGATTCATATCGCCTGACTCTGAAATTCTGGACAAACTCAACAGAAACCATCTCCTTTAGTGGGAAAAACTAACAGAAGTGCAGTGGTTTGGATAGCCTGTTAAGTCCTGACCATTCTGTGCAGAATCCCAGGTGAAATACCAACTTGTGCTTTTAACTTTACTTGAAAGTATTCTGCACTTGACATGTCCTCTAGTGCTTTTCCTGTTATAGAAAGCCACTCTTCCCTTCTACAAGGTGCTTCTGTGACTTTCTGCTGGAGTTTATTTAGTAATTGCCTACAAAGTATGAGCGTGCCTGCACTGAACATCTGGAATGAGAAGGCATCATTGAAAAGACCTTCACGAACTTGTTCCTAAGGTAATTAAATGCATGAATCACATTCCTCACGACCTTCTCCCAACTGTAATATGTTTTGCTTCATACTCATCCATGAAGATCACCTCCAGGTGGTTATTGGCATAACTTTGAATGTTACAGTTGTTGATATTTCTCCTCTATGTTTGCACTGGTGAAACAGCGATTTAAGACTCTGAACTGTTTGTAGCAGGCATCCAGTTTTCTCAGATTTCTGTGTCCAGTGCCCACAGGTCTGAGAGCTTCATAGAATAATACATAGTAATAAGCTGATGTTTATCACCTCTGCTTCCTTTACAGCTTTTCCACTGTGCTCTCCTGTTACAAAGGAATATTGTAGCTATCAGGTGGCATAGGAGGGGAGCAACTCTACACCTTTTGTTCCTTAGAAACCCTAGGGTACTTACACATTTTACAGTGAGGGAAGAAGTATTTGTAATTAATGTCAACAGATATGGGCATGAAGTGACTGACAATAGTGTTCAATTGTGGCCCAAAGCAGCAGCTGAGACCAAGGACGTTGTTTCCATGTCACTGATAACAGGACAACCTTGAAGAGAATATTCACATCACTGAAGTGAGAAGTATTCAATTTCCTCAAGATAAACTCTCTGTAGTCTGAAAGTGTGAAGAAAATGTGTCAGGCCACTTTCTGGGCATCCTTTTATGAAAATGAAACAGGTTTTCAAGATATGAGAAAATTAACACCCCAGATAAAGCTGTTTTGCCAGATGACTTCAGCCTTTTCATATTAAACTCTCTTCCACAGTAAGACTTGAATTTTTCTGAGTAACAGTTGTGGGCCTCAGCAGTAATGTCCTTTAGCACTTAGCTGGCATTACTAATGAATTTTTATGTTTGACATAGCTCTGAATGGGAAAGCTCCAATATGAACCATTGAAAAGTGGAACCATTTCAGCTTGGATTACGAAGAGGCTTTTCCGATGCTTCCATTTTACAGCTCCTTATGACATGTTCTACTGTTCTTGCTATAAATTGTCCATGTGACACCAACATTCGCTTCTAATATAATATTTCAGAGTATCACACTGAACAAGATGTGTCACTATTTTAGATCTCAGTGCTCTCAACTGGAGAAACTGGTTATTCTAAAAATCTGCTCATCCCCACACAGGACTTGCAATCTTCTGAAAATGTCAGTGATGGAAGTCTGGTGCCATTAAAAGTCTGCCTTAAAATTTCTTCTTGTGATCTGTGTTTTACTCTGAAGGTTTTTCATTATTCTTATATTTATCTCCTTGAAATTTCACAGCATTCACAGAGGCTGGATTCATAGTAAATGCATCTGCATCTTTCAGTATGTCGTCAAGTACCAGGTAGGCTAAGGAAATCCTTTGATCAGTTATAATAAGTGTCTTGGTTCAGATAATGTCAAAAATATCCATTAACAAATAGCATTAGTGCTGGGATACATACCATAATGGATTATGTCTGACTGTATTCTTGAACACACATAGAGACATCTGATGATGCTGGAAAAATATAATAAGCAAATTTGATTTTCATGTATCATTAACAAAATTAACATATGGAAAATGATTCCATTCTCTAAAGAGAATTCTTATTATAATACAATGTCATATGTCAGACATTGCCATGAAAAGAAAGAAAGGTAAAACTAATTAGAGCATTTCCAGTAAAAAGCACTTTTCATTACAAAGGTCCATGTGTCAAAACTGAAGCTATTCACAGAAGAGGGTTGGTTTCAGTAAGTTCCAGGATAATTTAAATTCCAAATTGTCAGAATACCTCATTTCAGTTCTTTAAAGCAAAAGTCTTCATTTCTGGTATAAGATTCTTTTTTTTTTTTTTTCTGCAGCAATTTTCATTACTGTATCATGAAAAAGGTTTATAAAATAAAAGTCAATTATCAGGGAAAAAATCATGTTTTGACTAAAACAGTCTTTTTTATTATTATAACATCACACAGAATTTATTTTCCTTTTCCTTTTGTCCTGACTGAGCTTTGAAATCTCAAAAATTCCTACAGATCAGAGACCTGCTTTGCATTCAGCTCTTGCACGCATGTCAGCATTTGATTATCTCAGCATACTGTACTGTTGGTTTTAGTCAGGAGTCATGAGACATTGTCAGTGTTGTGAAACCTATCCAAATTTACAAATTCTTTATTTGAGGGCATATTTTTTTTTAGCATTTCTTTTCAGTCTGATATAAGTTTAAAATTGTTAATATTTTGCACTTTTTTTTCTCCCTAGATTTTAACATTATAAAAATAGCTATTGAACAATGATAGGCCTTTCTTTATTAGCCAGCAATAGAGAGTTGATCCATCAGTGTATATTTCATGTGCAAATCCTTTGATTTTCTGTTATACAGTTCTGTTGCTGGTTCCATGACTTTTTAAATGCCATTCCTTTGATCTTAAATGAATTAATTTGGAACCACAAGTAATTGACAGATTTTCCTACAAAAAAGCACTTAATATATTACTTTTTGACCTCTTCTCTCTCACATGCTAAGAGGAATGTTAAATTTCATACCACGTTTAGCAGAACAGCAAATCTGGGCTTCTCAACTGCTCCCTGCTTAACTGGATGGTTTTCGTTAAGACTCCGGTGTTGTCACAGCCAAAAAAAACCCTGTCTCTTCGGTAACAACTCTGAAATCAGTGCAGGGACTACATGATAAAAGCAAAACTTTGACCTTCACACAGATCCTTATCATGAACCAAACCTAACCATCAAAGCACTAGTTCAGAGCTCTGCTGAGACTTGAGTCAGGCAGCTCTCTGCTGTATCAGCCTCAGTTTTGCAGGATTTTGTCAGGAGCACGAGAGCAGCCTGTTCCCAAAGTGACTAGGACTTATGGTCAAGTCTGAGGCAACACCTGTGCTGAGGCAAGACACAGCCCCGGTGGGGGTTACTGCCTGGCAGATGCCTGGAGACCCTGACCCAGTGCAGTTATTCACTGCCACTTCTTGCCTTTGAGCTCCACAAGCCTGCGGCTGGTCCGCGTTGGTTCCATTCCAAGTGCAAACAAAGCAATCTCCCTGTATGCCATGCAGACTCACCCAAAGTGACTGCAAGGAGGGCTTGTGCCTCCTGCACCAGCAGCAGGTGCAAAGGCCCTCACAAGTGTAAGGAAACTAAATGGAATTGGCTGGTGCCTCTGGGCCAGTGGCACAGTGAAGCTCCTGACAGTTGTTCTGCCAGTCCTGTAATGTAACTCATTCTTTATCTGTTTATCGGCTAATTACTGCTGGCAGGACAGCCACTGAATCTGTGCAGGCACCCTGTCACTCCTTTAGGTGTGTGGCATGGGTCAGAGCAGCTGGACATGAGGAGCCAGGAATCATTAACACACTGATACATATCTATCACTCATTAATGGAGTAAGACTTTTATGCATGTTCAACAGGGCACTTAAGAGGTCACAATGGCACACAACAGTGCTTTTAGGGCAAACTCTGATCCTCTCAGGCATCTAGCAAGGAGAGGAACAAAGGCTTCAAATCATCAGTGCAAGAACCAATAAGGGTCACTTTGTCAGTCGCTGACAGATTCTGCTAATCTCTACACTTAGCTGAATTAACCTAACTTTTACTTGGACCAAGGTCTCGTTTCTGTGACCCATATTGAAAACCTTGGACTTTATCTCCAAATATGCAAATCTGATTGAACTTTTCTCAGCAGGCATGAGTTGGGACTACATAGAATTTAGGTCAAAATACTCCCCCGCACTAATTAACTTTCCAAATCTCCCTTCGAGGGTCTTCTGAGGGAGAGAAATGCTCTCTTGGCACTGTGAGAGCCAATGAGAGCTATTAGCAAAATCAGTTACAGGTGAACTTCATCTCTTCTGAGCGCAGATGGACAAGTGAAGGGCAGGGAGGACATAGGATGATGTGTAATTGTGGGGGGTGCTCATGTCCAAGTCAATGTAGGTGCTCAGACTCTGGCAGCCAGCACGCAGGATGAACCAAAACCCAGTAAATCCCTATCTTGCTTCACTTTTCTGAGAAATAAACTAGAAATAAGTCATCCACAACCCATCAATTGTGTAGCATATGCAAGATGGAAATCAAACGGTTGCTTAACCTGTCATTAAAAGAACAGCCATCCAGTTCATTATTTGATAATCTGTAGAGGGACCCTGAATTGTCCTGAATACCACCTGTATTCCTAGTGCACCATATTCTTGATTTCTCAGAAGAGGAATGGCTCTATCTAAAAAGACTCACACTTTCAGTCTACTGTTTCCTAGAGAGGGGCACCACAACAGCCTCCTTCAGCTTGCAAGCATCCAGTTTGTGGCCAAAAACATTCTAGTGCCTTCTTTCTCGCCACAGTTGCTGCTTTTAATATTCCCTGTCTGACCAGCTAGGAAACAGGCAAAAAATAAAATCAAAATACATTGATATTTATGTTCTTGGTGTATCTTAATGGTAGAAGTGCATGTAAAGGAGAACACAGGTTCAAAGGCATCTTCATGACAGAGTCAAAGACAACAATAATTTAGCAGCTCAGCCAGCAGCAACACATTAAGAACTGAATCCAAAGGCAGATGTGTTCAGCTCTGCAGCCTTATCATATACTGTGGCTCACCCCCAGCCAGCCAGTCTGCTATTACAGGAGATGAGATTTTGCACCTTTACACTCAAATTGGTCTCAGTACAGATGCCTCTCTTACACAAGTTTTGCCATGCCCTTGAGGTTATGTTAAATATAAGAAAATTGTATCGAGCATGTGGAGGAAGAGGAGGCTTAGCCATGTTAGTGGCACATCCCTGCATCACTATCTGAGAGCGCCCATTCGAAACAGAAGCAGAGAGGGTGAGTTCTGGCTGGATGATGTCATCCACCTTCTACCCCTGCATTTTGACACAGATTGATCTAGTCTGTTCTCAGTATTGCCTCCTGTGAGATACAGAGTCAAGAGGTAAGAAGGTTTGGTATATCTGAAGTTAATGCTGGGTGACCCTCCAGCATTAGCTGGTGCTCAGTGTTTAAAAGTGAAACCTTATCACACCAACCTCAGGACCATGCATGCAAAGTTTGGATTATATAAAGTCAGAGCAACTTTGAAATTAAAAAGGAGTTTTCCACCTGATACAGATCTAGATGTCAGGACAAGTAGAAACCATAAGGATCAAAAAAGCAATAGAAAATACCAGCATCTGCTCAGGCTTCATCCGGAACTGACATTATGTTATGCTGTGTTATGTTTAATAGAATCCAAATTCTATACGTGATTGGGTGAAATATGCTGAAGTTTGACTGCTTCCTGTCATTATGCATGGAAATTCCACTTAGTGATGATAAATACTGAGCCATAAAACTCCTCAGAGTTCAAAAGAGATTTCTTGTTTTCAGAGTGTTCTTCTGATGTTACAACAGTGTGACTCGGGACTTATTACATGCAGCTGTTTCTTTTAATCTAGTGTTCTTAGCTTCAATGTCAAATTTAGACACTCCCCCTGGAGCTGCATGAAAAATAAAGTTCTTGATCATTGCTCAGCTTTATGGAAATTCAAAGCAAGCAGTCATGAGCTGAACCCTGAGAAGGTCACACTTACAAGAGTGAATGAAGGAGCTTAGTGAGAATGACTACTCAGAGTACTGAGCAGCAGAGACAAAACAAAGTGTAGTTGTGCTCAGGGTGCTCACTGCATCCATGGTGCTAGCTGACCTAATACCAACCATCACCTGAAATCCAGGATCCCCTCCCTCACCACTGCCCAGCTTTTGAAAGTTTTGGGGTAGGATTACATTTTTTGAGGTTGCAACTTCAAAAAAACTCAGCTTCAGTGCTTATGTCAAATTGAATTAATTTGGCAGAAAAGTACTTAATGTCTCTCCTCCTTCCATTTTATGTTATCTTTATTTACCTCTGAGTGACATAAAAAACCATGGATTAAAAAAAAAAAAAAAAGTTTGTTTTTCTTTGACTTCTCTTTTACTGCATTTCATTTTTGGCTTTCTACATCATAACTTTAAACTTCTCCACTTTTTTTTTTTTTTAAGTTGCCTAAAGGTAACAAGTAATACAGGACATTGCAGTGCTGCAGAAATTGATTCATTTCAAACAAAACTACCTTTGATATGGAATGTTTTTCCAAGAAATCCTTTTTAATTCTGCCAGCTCCACTATTCAATTTGCAGACTTGAAATTAAAGAGGTGCATGGTATTCTATCAGTCCTGTATGACTTCTAAAGAATTGAGATGACTTATATTTTCATGAGTCTTTGAGGAGTATTTTGGGAACTGTTAAGTGTCTGTAATTTATTTCAAGAAAAAACTGTTGAATGAGTAGAGGTATCATTTATCTCTTCTAGCCTACCTTTAGAATTGCTAAATTACTGTACTGTAAACAAACTGAGATAATTGCTAATGGTGAGTGACAGAATACTCAACAGTTTGCCTGTGGACAAGCTCACTCTGGGTATCACTGACACTGAGGAGTTCTCATGAAAAACTGTGAAATCAAAGAAAATATTGTTTCTTTATAGACTTACAACAGAAAGTTGTGTTTTTATACAAACTGCAAATGCAGTAAAGGTCTTATATAATATTTAAGGTGTTCAATTCACAGGGTTTGGGGGTTTTTTTTTCAGTCCTTATAGGTTTGCATTTGAGCTAAAACAGATGTAAATTGCTACTGTTCTGCTCTCACAGTGTTTCAGATAATAACTGTGAAAGAGATAAACCAAGTAATTACACAGCTTATATTTGTGAGGTGATTGACAAAAGTGCTGCAAAAGGTGGGGCAGTATAGGCTGGGAGTCACAGCATGTCTGCACGTTTACAAGACACATGACTGTAAAAATTATGGGGGTTTTATTTATGTATTTTCTGGTTAAATTTCATAAGAATTTATTCTATAGATCTCCTAACTTACTACAAACAGAATATCAGCCTGCCACTCCTCATTGTTTTCTTCTGGCACATAAAATTTCTACAGTTCCTGTACATCTTGGCAATCACAAGGATGATATTGAAAAACGGGGAAAAGTATTTTTTCCTATGCACACTGCTTTATGCCAGAAGACTTGCCATCTAATATTAGACAGATGATTTCATACTTGACACAGATTAGTATTTCCTTAGACCTAGCATCTCTAGACCCATATTTGTCCATTAAATACCTTTGGCTCTTTTGTAATGCAAAGTAGCTGGATGATAGTTTCCCAGGCATACAGAATTGCTCATTATGTCAGAGTCAGTGCCTGATTTGTGTTTTTGGTTGTGGCAGTAAATGGACCAGCAACTCCCAGTTATGCTAGCTGAATATTCCTTGAAGGATGAGAAGAAAATGGAAGGGGTTTTTTTACTTCCTTTAGTCTTTATTTTTGTTATCACTAAATAAGTAACTTCTACCTCCATACAATAACATGGAAACACAGGTAATTAAATCCAAGTATTGTAAAATAATTCAGTGTTGAAAAGAAAGCTGCCACAAAATCCATTTGTGCAGCCTTTGGAAAGAAAAAGAACAAGTGCCATGGCAGAACTTAATAAAACTTGACCATTGGAATCTCTTAGAGAAGACTCTTGAGAAGTGGGTCTGCATGGACCTCATGAAGATCAACAAAGCCAAGCAAGCGTCCTGCAAACGGGAGAGGGTGGTGAGACACTTGAGCAGGCTGCCCAGAGAAGATGTGCATGACTCACCCCTGGTTCGAGGCCAAACTGGATGGGGCTTTGAACAACCTGAGGTAGCTGAAGATGTCCCTGCACGTTGCAGGGGGTTTGAAACCAGGTAACCTTTAATGGTCCTTTCCAACCCAAGCTGTTCTATGATTCAAAATGCTATGGAAATTCTCTAGGCTCTGATGTACATAATAAAGTAAACCTCTTAGGTTATGGCTTGGCCCTAAATGCATAGCATTTTAAAAATAATGATAATATTATTCAACATGGATTAATCTAATTTGAAACAGGAACCATTCATATGCACCGTGAAGTGGGAGCTGCTGGATGTGGTTTGATAAGCTGGAGCTCAGTGATTTTTGCCTTTCAACTCCTGAGACATTCATCCTCCTCACTGCACCCTGAGTGTGCAGGATGGATTCAACCCAGATCACACAGATAGCAGTGGGCAGCCATGAGATCTGCCTCAATGCACACCTGCAGCTGCCAGCTTCGTGCCAAAGCTGCAGGCACATTCAGCAGATGGCTGGGAGCTTCTAGGGCATGACAGAACACATGGAGCCATTGTCAACACCTAAACACAGGCAACTAAGAGAGACTTTCCCTCTCACACACAGAGCCAGTCTGTTTGGAGAAATAAAACGCAGATTTTAAAAAAATCCAAGCCAAATTTGATAGAAAAATATAGGACACTGGCACCAGAAATAAAACTACCATGAGAGTTTCATGTCAAAGGTTACCCCTAAAGAGAAATAGCTCCAAGTTTCATTAATATTTTCAAGTTCATATTCATAGTCCTCTAAAAGTTTTACTGCTTTCTTTTCTTCTTTAGCTTAGACAGTCACATGACTGTGAAATGTTTTGCTTGACTTGGGAGGGAAGTACCCTCTTCTGCTTTTCTATGCTAGATTATGTTAGAGGCTTTTCTGCCTACTAATGAGAGAAGGAGAGGATGAGCTTTCACTGAGAACTTTTCTTTGAAGTTGAAAATCTTTAGTAAAACCCTCTCATTTCTAAGGACACTATAATCATCTTGATGGGAGGATAAAAAAAAGAGAATTCTGGCTCCGTACCTATCTTCCTCCCACTCTCCCCCTCATTTTCCCTCTCCCTCTCCTTCATGCACACGTGCACGTTCGCACACACACACACAAAATCTCTCTCTATGGGATACAGAAAGAGCAACCTACAGTGAATGTATTTTTGGAAATGCACATTTACATCTACGCAGGTACAGACATTTCTTTCAAATGGCTCTTACCTGTAGCACATGCATGCCAACACTCACACACTTCCATACTTCAAGGACTTTACTTTTATCTTTTTCAGTAGGCTTTTATGGTTTTGACCTTTATTTTCTGCACACATCCTGTCAAACCTTTTGCAAATGAATTTTATAGACACAAATATTTGCTCTAAAGGAATCTGGAATTATAAACACCCACACTCAAGGAGACTTTACTTTAAACATGAATACTTTGCTATGGAAATACTTGCATTCTTCACTCAGGGAATAAAATCTGCATCTTGTGTGACCGCTTCCAACCAGACAGAACAGCTTCAGTTACAAATATGCACCATAATTCCCTGTGATAGAAGGATAGTGACAATAATCAATTCAAATGCATTCAGATAAATAATTTTAAAGTAAATGCATATTGCTGGAGGATGCTCAGCAAGCAGAAAAAAAAGCCCAGTAGCCTAATATGTTATTTCTTGGGAATAGTTCTGTCTGCCCTTAGGTTGATATATTCTTTGGGAACACTTCAATGCAGTTCCTATAATTAGCAAGTACTTCGTAAGCACCTTCTAGAGAATGAAATCTCTCTGTAACACTCGGGTGTGCTTTGAAGGCATCGAAGCGTGCATGACTCTTCTATCGGCTGCAGAAAGGTTGCAGGGCAGGACGGGAAGGGCTTTAAAAGGTTGCCAGGGGGCATCAATACTGTTTCACTGTAGCAGACTCCATCTCTCCTCTTTGAGAACTACCAGCGAAATCCTGGTCTCACTGAAGCCGCCGGGCATTCGGACAGCTGCTCCCGCAGCAATCCAGCTCGGGGAAGGGCGTCATTTGCACTGTGCAGGGCTGGGGGACAGGTATGTGGGCAGCGAGTCAGCTGCTCCTTTCCTTACCTGAAGGAGGAGGTCACCCGGGGGCCGGGTGCCGGCCTGGGGAGGCGGCTGGCAGCTCTCCCAGCCATTCCCGGGTGCCTCCGGCCACCCCCGTTCTGCCCCGCGCACCCCTCTCCCGCTCACACCCCGAGGCTGTGATGTCTGCGGGCAAAATGTGTTCCTTCAGATCAGATTAACTGCCTGCGATAGCATGGGAAGATTACCGTGGGGTTTTAACTCTTTGAGTGCCCTGGGACAAGCTCTGTCTGTGGGGGCTCCCCCTCCGGCTGCCACTGCTGCTTGCCACCGCATCTTCTGTTGCGTAGGCATTGCCAACAGATGTAAAAATCATGTCTGAATATCAAGCTGATACACTCTCATGCTTGGTAATCATTCTGTCAAGTGTCTTATGGGAGGCAAGAGCAGAAACAGCTGTGGAAAGCCAGACAAGAATGTTCTTGTAAATATCATTGAGCCTGTTGTTCAGTAGTTGCATAGCTGTAGGAAGGACCAGAGTTTATATGACATATTACATTTGGTTTTAAAACTGGCCTGGTGAAGGAAGTGTCTAGAAAAGAAAATATGAGAAAACTTTACTTCTGATACTGCTTGCCTGGTGTTTGAGAACTTAAAAATAATAGATGACTAAAAACAAAACAAAACAAAACAAAATTCTTTCAGTGCAATTTTTCCCCTCCCTTTTTCTCTGTAAACTTGAATTTGGTGAGAGGGTTGCACATTTACATAATGCATTAGCTGATTACAGATCAATCCCTGAACAGCATGGGTTCCCGTACCTCCTCATGATAAAAATTCCAAAAAAATTCCCTGTTTCTCATTTTGAACAAAAGAAGTCTTTTATGGCATTTTGTGTTAAAGTGTATTTACCTGAAATAATTTCTCAGAAGTGATCTACAGGATTAGGATTTAGACTGCTCAGGAGTATTCTGTATGATCTAGACAGTGATAGGGCTCAATGTCTCAAAAAGACAGAGCAAAAAACTTATAACCAAATGCCTCTGTGGTAATCTGATTAGACCAAACCTTCACTTTGTGTGTAATATAACACAGCTCTTTGATTTCCTGTAGAATTTCTAATGCACTCATGTTCATTTGGTTCCACAATTACTGGAATACTTGGAGCAAAAAGTTAAAGACAACTGATCAAGCACTAGGCAGTATTTTTGAGACATTCAATTAAAATGTTTAAGGGGTCTATGTTTTTCAAATACCTGAAAGCAGCTACTTAAAAGGGTGATGTTTGCATCGTTGGAAGCTGAGGGGAAGAGCACTTGTAAAACTAACCTCTCTTGCAAGGATAAGTTAGATTAATGGTTTACAAAATGTTCTGGGTAATGTAGCTCTTTTACCTGCAGGGTTTTATGTAGGCAGGCATGTGAGAAGTCTGCTTGCAGTACTGCAGGGTTGGCATGCACTGTTTATTTAGATTCATACCTGCAAAGCGGAAGTGATTTCATGCCATCAGAATGAATTTGGAACAGAATTAATTGCTCTTTCCAAGAGAGAGAATTTTTGAGAAGTCCTCCTGGTGCAGGTTAGACTTGTTCTTTCTTTAACCTTCACACCTTTTGAAGCATATGCTTCTGAGGAGGATGACATAAGGACATTGAAAGACTTTGGTCAATGTATAAAATCAGATTCCTAAGTCCTAGATTATTTGTCAATAGGACAGACATCCTGTGAGGCCTGGAGCTTGTCATCTAATTTTTTATGTGCCTTAAATTAATTTTCTCTGAAATTGTAAAATTTGTGCATGTCCCAGATAGGTAGCTGATATTAATAGTTATTTTTACTCTAGGACATGACATAGTACAGACGAGAGGTGGCTGGGAGTTTCACTTCATCACTGCTTCTATCACACTTTGAAATTATCAGTTCCTAAGGTGTAAGTTGAGATGGACACAGTTCTGGGAGCTGCCAAGCCACCTATTCTGCTAACCGAGGTGCCAGTAGAGAGAATTGAAAATCTCCTATGACAGCCCAGGGAATCAAGGCATACTATAGAGCAGGGTGTAGATGCACATGCATGCATACACATCTATGCACATACATATCTGTGCACAGGTATCAGTAAATTAACCTGATAAACCTAAATCATTCTGTGATTCTATAAACTCTTTAACATTCAGGCAGAATTGTTTTAGCTATGGAATAAAATGGCTATGTAAATCAGACATTTCCCTTTGCAGTCCCAGCCACTTTCAGGGAATATACATGGAGCTTATCCCCTCAAATACAGTAGGAGTAAAGAGCAGCCAGCCCTTTCCCTGCCCTCCATTTCCAGGACTGCTTTCCCAGAGTTCTTTCAATAAGAAAGTCTGACTCTCCACCCCAGCTGAAGGTGACTATGCTTTTCTTGCCATCTGTTTACTTCTTTCACAGCTTTCAAGAGGTGCGAGGACCATGAGCCTTTGTTTCGGACATTGTTTGCCATGTGATGAGTTGCCAGGCAGCAAGTCCTAGAAAGTCCCATTTTCTCTTGCTACAAAGGGCTGTAATTGGCTGTAATTGTCTCTTCTAGTCAGTCATAAATGTGTCTTGCTCATGTGGCAGGAAGAAACGCAGTTTCTAGCTGTATGGCAATGAAATTGTCTTCAGAGGGGAACTGCCCATACTTAATCGACTACAATACCTTCTCATGTTCTGTAATAATAAGCTTGACACAAGCACCAAAAATTCATTAAAATGTACTTTTAATCCTTACAAAAAGAAGACTCAAACAGAATGGGTAGCCATTAAAGAGAAAGCCATGCAACAATGTAGGATCAGCCTCTGAATATACGTAATCTGAATTGATTAAATTCCACACAACTTTGTAAAACTTCCCCTTCAAAATGAGGAAGAAATCTTTTCCCTGGTTTGTTTTTCTTCCCCCCACTGGAATAATTGCAGAATATTAAGACACACCAGGTAAGCCAGAGCAAAGCTTGTTTGGAGTTCTCATTTCAACTGCACATCATGCACTTGCATTGTAATATATTCAAACTGACAGCTTTATTATGGAGAATTAATCTAAATTATGTCTAGACATATATTTGCAAGAACAAGCATCACAGAGACTGTTTGGTGGCTGACTGTTCAGAGGAATTAAACAAGAAAATCCTAGGCTTAAGCCTTACAAATAAATGGTTAAATTGTTAAATAAATGAATAAATGAGTTTAGGTCATGCTTCAGGAACAATACCAAAACCTTCTCCCTAGACTTTTACTTCTTTACACAGTCCTTCACCAGTTTGCCATTTCAATTATCATCTCCTCTGCTGTAGGGATGCAACCCTGCTGTAATGCTACCACAGAAGCCCATACAGCAAGAGTGTAGGAAATCATAGCAAGCCATAGGTAGCATTACATGATGCCTGCTTCTGTGCAGTACAGGTGCCTGGATATGCAGATACTTTGAAAGAATATTGTGAATCTCATATGGCTATTTTACATCATGTGTGCCAAGAGGCTTAGCTATCATTTTAACATTTCTAAAATTGAAGACATAAACTTAGCCCTGCTTCACCACTAATGGTGATGGGGGAAAGGAGACTTGTAGCTCACCATGTTATTACTTACTATTTGTAAGACAAAGGCTTTAGGACTTTTCATCTGGAGACAGTAATTTTATTACCCAGCTGTAAAAAAATCCACAACACTGCCGGTGGATCATACAATTAATAGTAGGTTTAAAGACTTGCTGTATACAGTACATCAGACTAAATTCACTGCAAGCTAAAAGCTTGCAACTGCAGGGCGAGGGATGGCATATGAGAGGTTTGGTGTTTCACTGTAGCTGTGGCTTTCAGGAGAGCTCTCAGGGCAGCTGAGCACACAAGAGATACCCAACCCAGTGGCTGCACCATCTGAGGAGTCTCAATGTCATCAGAAAGCACCTTGATGCTATATCATGACAGCATTCCCAAGCGGGAAAAAGGACACAAGGACACAAGCAACACAAGGACAGCATGTTCCCAGTTCCAGAAGAAACTGAATGCTTTCTGCCCTTGTGTGGGATTGGTGGCAGGGGAGAGGCTGCCTCTGCCAGCCCATTTGGTTGAGACCTGCATGTGCTGTAATGCAACCTTCATGTAGCCCTCCAGAAGGACTGGGGAGGGCTGAAGGAGGAAATCGGGCTGAGCCCAGGCAGGGCAGAATCAGATGCTGGACAGGAGAAGTGTGAGACTTGAGACAGCTTCAGCACCAAGACTCTGTGTTCACAACAGCAAATTCAACTCCTTGACGAGGCTTTTTTCTCCATGGGGAAGCAGGAAAAACTAGCATGGACACAGCCCTCAGTAACGTGTCCTAACAGCTTCCAGCCTGGAGAAGGCTTGCACTCGTCTGATTCAGAGGGAAGGCAGAGCTACAGTCTGTGCAGATGTGCCCGTAGATATGCCACGTGGAAAAGGTGCAGTGCAAGTACTGTACATGTCCTACAGAAATGGGGATGAGGTAACAATGATGGCAACACAGGAAGGTCAAATTAATTTCTTTAGGTTGCCCAAACGGTCTGTGCCAAACCCAGTGCTTGAACCCCGGCACCTCCTAAATCCCGGGTGAGTAACTGTGAGTGCAGTGGAGGTTTACCTTCAGGTACACTATTGCTGCTACCTTTAGAAAGTGCTTTAAGTGCTCTGTCAGAAGTGTTTAGCAGCCATTTAGAAAGCAGAAGCAGAGAAGTGAGTGTATGGAGTTAGTTAGCCACCACTAGATACTGGGTTGGCTTTCTGGTCCCTGCTGAGGCTGAGGAAAGACTGCAGAGGTTTCAAAAGGGAGCCAAAGGTGGCTTGTGGGCTGCCAAGCAGACTGTAGGAGGGGAGACATACATAAAGACCACAATTTATTCAAGTTACTGAAAAGAAAAAGAAACCTGAAGTGGTTTGGGTGTTTTGTGTAAGTGTTAACACACAGGATAAATATCTGAGAGTAGAGAGTTTTAAACTTTTGCTGACAAAGGCGTGACAAGATCCAATCACTGATAAATGTCCTTTGGTGGGAGAAACTCCAAATCACAGCCTGCAATCAGTGGTGAGTACCTCACATGACTGACTTCAGGCTATGAAAGGATTCCTTCTCTCTGTCTCCAAGATATATTTTGATTACTTCCCTATCAACCTACCACTTTCTGAAGTGTCAGAACTTGGTCACCAGTTGGAAACAGGACAATGACTGGGTAGACCACCGGCAGAAGACACTAAACATTCTCAGCATTTTCCTTTGTGTACCTTCCTCTGGTGCTCAGGGTCACAGCAATAATAGATTTGGGGTGGGAAAGCATTTTTCTCCTAAAGAGAGTGGAGCAGAATCTTGAGAGCTTTTTTTCCCCCTTTATCTTCAGCACAAATTGTAGGTTGCAGGCTGGAATTCCTAATTGTCAACGATCTTCAGGGTGCAGTACTTTGTTGGTTTTGTACCCGGTACAGAGCTTTTTCTTCAAAAATCGGGAGCACTTATTATAACTGTAGTCTTTGGGACATGCAGGAATTCAAACAATTCTCTTGGGCCATTAAGAACATCACTACCCAAGTAAACTTTTAAAACAAAGTCACACAAAGTCCTTCTCAGCCACTGGCCCATCCTGACAATGCCCAAACTCCTCATGCAAGTCCCCTGGCAGCGATCAGCAACTTGAAGCCTGTCTCAGTTCTGTTCCCTATCAGAATCAAGAAAATTGAACTCTTTCTGCTCATCTCCCTTTAATACCTTAATCTAGCTGGAGTTCCGAGAATATGTCAGTGTGAGCACACTGCACTCAAAATGCAATTTAAAACATAGCTGGACAAGAAAAACATCTTTTTGTTTCTGGTAAAGGGTTAAAATGTTCAACCGAGTTGTGGTCAGTTGACAGAGGTTTAATTGTCCTTTCTCTGCCTGGGGGAACTTAAACTTCAGAAGAAGAAATCTTTGCTTCTGGCAGTCTTCTGAGCACTAGTTAAAAGAACATTTTACAACCCGATAAATGCCAACATCAATCATGGTACTGAGGAAAACTGTAATGTCCACTCTGTGTGTTTGAAGGAAGAGCACTGACACAGCCTTTCTAATGTAAATTAAAGCCTGGGAATACTAAGTGAAAGTATTCAGGTACCTGTTTGTAAGCAGATTTGGAATACAGGAGTTTTGGCCTGGCTGTTGTAGTGCTCCATCAGTTTGTCCTCCCTCCTGCTGTTATCCACTGTGGATCGCAGGGCTCTGCACTGCAGTGTGAGAAGCCTATCCCAGGACTAGCAAACAACCATGATCTTGTGCGTGGTAGCCCTTCCATGAACTTGAACATTAAAGGTTTCAAACATTTACAGCTGGATAAGAAAGAAACTGAGGAGAGATATGCCAGAAGATGAAACCTAAAATTATGTTCAGTATATGGCCACTTCTGTAAGCAGCCCATGAGAAATACCTAGTTTTTACAAAATCTTTTGTCACCTAAAAAGTTATTCAGTGAGAAGAAAAAAAACAAAAAAAACCAAAAAACCCAAAACCTTAGGTGCAAACCAGGAATTATTGGCATGCTTCTTTCAGTCATGTTTTTAGCCTTTTTTTTTTTTTAATAGGACATATCTAAGTGAGCTGTATGCATATACTCTGTTTGTTTTTAGCTTCTGAACCTACTTCTTGATTTGAAGCAAGTTCAAGACATGAATGAAACCCTCAAAGGTTTTTCCTGCTAGAACATTATTCTGGAGGGGAGCTGAAAGGTGAAAAATACAAGGAGAGGGGACAGAAAATCTTAATAATGTTCTGTTCAATCAGCCAAGAGATACATCTCTGTAAGAGGACTGATTTGATGTTTTGTACTTATTGCTTTTATCTGACTTTCTTTTCCTTTTTGCAGCTAATACCCAGAGTTTCTGAAGGTCTGAGCCTCACTCATAGGCCCCTCCAATATCTGTCTGTTCTTGTGACCCTTGCAGGAACCTTGCAGGAACAATATATCCAAAGGTTGTCAAATTTGGTTCAAATCAGCCAACAAGTTCTGTGACTACAGAAGGGGAAAATATATTCAGGGTGCAGTTCAGACAGAAATAGAAAAGCTTGTCAGCCCTGAAGCCATGAGCAAATCACCTGATACCAGCCAGAGTTAATGAGAGGAGAAGCAGGGCTCAAGCTCCTTTACCCACTCCAACATATTCCCCTCAAAATCGCAGGTTGAAATGCAGGCCAGTAGAAACTGGTTTATTGGTTTTAAGTGCTTCAACTTCTGCTTGTTATTCATCAATAGAAGAGCAGGCTACAGCATGCAGGGAGGTTTGTTTGGCCAGCTGTGAGCCAGAGCAAGTCCAGACTCATGTAACCAGTCATCACTTTCTCACTGTTAATACAGCCATGCAGAACTCTCTGTTGTTTTTCTTGGAAAGAGTGGGTAAGGATGGAGGGAATTTGTGGATGAAACACAGTTCCAGGACAGCGAGCATCATTTGATCAGCATGTGGAAAGACATGGGAGAGGATCATCTGCCCTGTGCTATCACACACAGAGATCACTGCATCCTGGCACTCTGAATACTGCAGATGTATTTAAGAGGCTGCAAATTGATAAATAACTTTCATGTCCAACATTACAGGGTAAGAATCTTGTTACTGAGCATTCATGATGGTCAAAGTGCATTCATTTAAAAAGGCACATTTGTTCTTTTTACGCATGTTTTCTGTGCCCTTATGTATTCCAAAAAGACTTAGAAGATGAATTAAAACATCATTTTCTAGGCAATGCAATCTAAATAATTATAGTAATAATTATGTTTGGTGTCTGCTTCTGGGGTGTAAATATAACGCATCCTACCATGTAATAGAAATTAATTTTAAACAGTGCACATTTACACAGCTCATGTGAGGTCTGATTCTATTTTCAGTTATTAGCCATGAACGCTACCACTGTACAAGCTCTCACTTCAGTGACAACCATTTGGAGGATAATTGCATGACTTGCATTAGCTCAGTGCCACATGTCAGCTAAGGCATACAGCCATTGCTCACTTGCAGCTCTGTGTCTGGTTGCAGTGTTCTATCAGACTTCTGCTGAGGAATTTTCTGCTGGTGCTGTTTGTGTTTACACTAATGACTTTATACACTGTCAAAGAAGAGAAAATGAGCCTTAAACCAAGTACAGTTTTCTCATATTTCATCCCCTGGATCCCTTCACACTTCCTATAATCACACTATATGATGATAATTTACGAACCTGGATATGAAGGGAGCCCACAAGAGAAGACACAGGGACCTTTTTCCAAGAGCAGCATGTAGTTACAGGATGGGAGAAAGTGGATTAAACCTAAAAGAGAGTAGGTTTAGATTAGATATTAGGAAATAATACTTTACAGTTAAGGTGATGTGGCACTAGAACAGGTTGCTCAGAATAGTTGTGGATGCCCTATCCCTGGAAATATTCAAGGCCAGGTTGGAGAACTGGAACTCAGAGCAGCCTGGTCTAGCAGAAGGGGGGTAGAACTAGGTGATCTTTAAAT
Source organism: Rhipidura dahli (assembly GCA_013399225.1). Classification (NCBI taxonomy): domain Eukaryota; kingdom Metazoa; phylum Chordata; class Aves; order Passeriformes; family Rhipiduridae; genus Rhipidura; species Rhipidura dahli. The sequence continues at coordinate 1,218,312 of VXAC01008078.1, forward strand.
TCCCTTCCAGCCCAAACCATTCTATGATCCTATGACTCTGCACAGAGCAAGTAGGCAAACACAGCAGCTGGATCAGGCTCTGCACAGATGCTTTGTGATGCTGTATTCCTGTCTGGGAAATCAGGGACCCCACCAGAGATCTTCAGTGCTGCAACAAGAGGTAAGGATTGGAACCAAGTACGAAGAAAGGTGAGTATAAGTGGCACTATAGCACCTTCATAACTCAATACAATTTAACTCAATTTAACATTTCCCTCCAAACTGATGAAATATTACTTTTGGCACTATGTATCCACACTTCCCTTTGTCTTTGCATCCAGCCTGCACTGCATGTGATGTTCACTGCATGTTTGACAGCCATGTCACCTTCTCTGACATCTAAGTAGGCGTTTCCTTCACTCCCTGACCAACAACTTGACAAGCGGTGCATCAAGAAGATGAAAAGGCACTGTTTTTACGAGTAAAGGACAGAGAAATACAATAAAAGCTGTCCTTTTTGCTGACCACAAGGCTCTCTCAGCTTATAACGTTGCAATGCTGAAAAGCTGGAAATTATCAAAATGAGGAGCTGTGCTGCTGATCATCTGCTCACAGCCCGGGAAGCCGGTGGGTGCCTGCTGGACTGGCTGGTGGGGCCACTGGGGCAGCTGTGCTGACTGGGAGCTGGGACAGTGCTGGGGAGGGACAGACACAGAGAAGTGTGCGGGGAGGGGGAAGGGAAACCCCCACGGCAACACCAGCATGCTCTAAAAAGCCCCAGAGCTGTGACGCCCGGGCAGACGCTGTTGTTTTTCAGAGAGGGTGGCACATGGCGGAGCTGTTGCTGGTGCTGCCCGGCCGAGTACAAAGAGCTCCTTGTAGGGTGACTCGCCCTGGAGTGCTGCCACTCTGGCTGTTTCTTGCTCGTGAGTTTACCCATGCCTCTGGCCACCACGATTTTAGCTAGAACACCACAACATCAGCTATTAAAGGGAAGTGTTTGGGTGAGGGGCATGAGTAGTGACATGAGGCTGCACTTCCTGCCTCCCAAGGAGTCCAGGAGGCACTGCTGGGCTCTCGGAAAAGTCACAGGGCTGCGTTCCACACGGGCACACAGGGAGAAGACCAGATGTGGGACAGGACTGTTCCAGTGCCAGTGCCAGCTGCCCTGGTGGTGCAATTCCAATGCCCCCAGCACCCCCATGGCAGGGACAGGGGGGAGCATGGGATCTGCCAGTGGCAGGTGGTGGTGGGAGGAGAAAGGGGAGGTGAATGAGTATTGCCCCATGACCCAGCTTGGGAACTGGTGGCCGTCCTAAGAGCCTGGCCTCTGCTGCCACTGTGATCAAGGGAGATATTGTGGCTAGAGTTTGTCAAGGGGCTGAGCTCAAGTGCCCCTGCTGCCCTGCCAGAGCCTCTGCAGGGGTGGGGTGGGGACACCTGAGCAGCTGCTGTCAACTTCTCACCCCACTACAGCCTTTTAATTGGGGCCAAGGGGACTCACGTTCTGGGAGCACCTGGTTCTTGGCCTTACAGATGAGGAAACTCGGAAGGGCTGTCTTGGATGCAGCAGCATGCAAGACCAGAGTACAAAGCTGCAAGAGGGATCCAGGCTCTAGTTTTGATCCCTGTTAGGCTAACTGAATCTTCCCAGCAAAATGATTTATGGAACCTTAAAATTGGTATCCCCAAAGCAGAGCAATTTGCTTTAGCATGGAGCACTCCCAGCTCCTGATGAGCTCAATCAAGACTTGACCAAGGGCAGCACTCCTGGAAACAGGTAGGTGGCTCGTGAAACAATTTCCTGGATGTCAGCATCATGTCAGGAAACACTGTCCTGTGCATAGGTCACCTCCACAGGCACAGCTGCTCTGGGTGGGCATGATGGCCATGGCCCTGCTGGGCCAGGCCTTACACTACACAGCACCACACCTTTGGGTATGGTTAATGTGTGAGGCTGCCACCAGGTACAATGGGCAGGGTGACCAGAAGACTCAAATGCCTGTAGCAGCCTGCTTTTCTGTCCTGCCACTTTCTTTTTCCTTGACCTCTCTGTCTCTGACTGCACAAGCTGTCCTGGTTTGCACACCCCCTGCATACCAAATTTGCAGCAAGTCACACAGATGTGGCCTCACATGTCAAATCCCCAGGTGTTAAAACCTCTCCTACACATCCCAACTCCCTATACTCTGAGCAGGTGGTCAACCTGATCTGTGACCCACTGAGCAGCTGCAGCTGCTGAAAGGGATCTCAGCAGCAGGTGCTGCTCTGCAGGTGTTGGTGACAGTGGGCATGTGGGAGAAGGGAAGAGAGGGCAAAGGGGAGAAAAAGCAAGACATCCATCATCTACTTCCCCAGTCTTATGTTCAGCCCGTGAGACCTGACTGCTGTTGCCAGCATGACTATGCAGGGACTGAGTGTGATGATGGAGGTACTGCAGGAAGACTCAAGAGAGTCATGAATCTCCCTTCACCCTGTGCATGTGACCTGTTTTACTGGGAGTAGCTCTGACATTTAATGAAATCAGGTGGTGAAAGCAGACTACAGGGATTTGGCAATGTGCAGTTAAATTGAGCAATTTCACCCTCTTACATTAAAAATAGTTTTGCTGTGCTGACCTAAAGGCTAGGTTTTGTTCATCAGATCATTTAATCAGAACTATAGTCCACAGGATAATTAAAATTTAAAAGTTAATTAAACCAGGAATGATCTAAGAATAAGTCTATAAGGAAGGCAGGCAATTCAGATACCTTATATCTCCTCTTAGAAGTCATGACTTCTATCACATATAATTACTCTCCCCTGTGGTGTGCATGGAAGGATCTGTTTCTAAATGAGGACATTTTCTATTAAAAACAGCAGGAGAAAAGTTCAGACACCAAGGGCTTAATCTGTAAGGCTGATTTTTGAATGAAATCAGCCCCATTCTGGCCAAGCAGTGGCACAAATATTTATTTATGAGTGTGTGAATAGCTCTGTTGCCCTTAATGCCATCGCTTCTCCTAACTCAGGCATGTCCTTCAATGCTTTGTTCAAGCAGTCCCAGAACACTCACTGGAGGCTTGTTTAACTGGCAACACACAAACCAAACACCTAGGAATCTCGGATCTTCAAAAATGTGCCAGCAGTATACAGATCCCAAGAACCCAGCACCTTGCTGTTGCCTTAGCAGTGACATGACTGGCAAATGGGCTGTGAAGGAGGTCGGACTTGGGGAGCAGAGCTCTGTAGAGAGTTGTGCATGCATTAAAGGGAAGATATGCTGAGGAGGAATTCCAGGGGTAAGAGAGTTGACCTGTAGGGTTTTTCTTGGGACTGGGACAAAATGGTCTGTAGATCTGTGTGGAAGAGTGGTGAATTCATCAGAGGTGAGCTGTGGACTATGCCTGGCGTTGGGAGAAAAGTGGTGCAAGGTCTGGTGAAAGTCTGTGGTGCTGCACAAGTATGAAAGTCCATGGCAAGCTATGGGGAAGCAAACTGAGGACTGTACTGAAAATTCCCCAGCTAGCAGTGCCAGCTGGAGAGAAACATCTGGGGATTATTTCTCTTTCTATAAACACTGCCAATCTTTCTTTCTCTGTTCTCTGCAAGGTGAGATTCAGCACATATTACAAGATGACTTAGGTCATTTCAGTAGCATGGATTAATAATGCATAATCCCACTGTACATGCAGGTAATTTCTACAGCCACCTGAGTTTTGTAAATGTAGCTGACATCGTGATCAGAGAATGAGATTGTTGTGGAAGATTGTTGCTTCAAGAAGCTCTTGCACTTCAGAGGAGGCAATGACCTAAATGCTCTTAAAGAGTACTGGGAGTGGCTTGTGCTGTAAACAAGTCGGTGAAACTGCACTTGAAAACAGACCTAAGGAACCAATACACATTTTTTTCTTAAGTAGTCATTGTTTGATTTTTTTTTTTATAAATGAATAAATGGCATTTCCGCTTTCTTAACAATCGTCAGTTTCTCACACTTCAGTTCTCACCCAGCCCACCTGGCAACAAGGAATGAAAGTCACTATTTGATTCCTCATGTCTCAAGGCAGAGGATGTCTTCACTGTCTGATTCTGGATTTGAGAAAGGAAGCAGAAGATTGCATAGGAAGATGGCTTCAATGAGCATAAGTTTAAACTGCTCTCTGCCTTCCCCAGTAAAGTATTTTGTCCCTCTGCAGAGAACCTTACTGTCTGGAGTCTTGGCAATTTGTCTGCCTTCTTCTTTTTTGGTTCAGAGGATGTGTGGATAACTTGTCCAAGCAGCTCTAAGATATTAGCACAATTTCATTGTTGATTACACATAATTTGTCCAAGTACTGAAGAATCAGGAGAACATGCAAAAGCATCAGTAGGTAAGCAGTGTACAGAAGATAACAATAATACTAATTGAGAAGCACATGGTGCAAGTAATTTGCTGAAGTCTGTTTGCAGTAAATACAAAGTTTAGATAGATGTATATACACATGTGTGTGTGTATATCAGCAACAAGGTCTGGAGAGGTACCTGCCTGTTCACGTGGTGTGCCAGCCTATCCAGAGAGTAGCAGCAAGAACATCGCATGAATTTCATGTCACTGAATTAATATCTTTGGGCACACTTGATCTCTTGCTAATTCCTGCCTGTAGCAGGAATAGATTTCAGAGCTCTCAGTACTTCAGGCTCTCCTGTTTTCCTTTGCTGACTTAGAAGGACAAGAGTAAGTGCTGCCAAGACACCTGCTTGGGATCACTTAGCTGAAAGCAATCAGCCAGCATCATCTGAGCTTTTTCAGTCCTGCTGCTTGCATGCAGGTGTACTTTGCTTTCAGCCTTTGAGAAGCTGGGGTGATGATGAGGAAGGCCTTCACAATTGCATTGGTATCTACCCCTAGAAGGAACTGCCTGCCCATGGACTATAGCTGGAGTTAACAGAAATCAGCTAAACTCTGGGCTTGTATGAAAAGTTGCCAAAGTTGACAATGACATGTAACCAGATGATCCCCCTATTCCCTTGGGAGGCAGACTGACCTGAGCCCTGCAGGGCTCCCATTTTATATTATTATACAAGTGAGCTGGTTTGTGGCTACCACTGTAGCTCAACTTACTTTTTTTTCAGCCTTCCTGACCTGGTGGAGGTAGAGGTTACAGAGACAGGTGAAACCTGAGTGTGGATGTGGGGGAGAACAAAGGCTCTGCAGTCACAGGACCACAGCATCAAATGACAGGGAATGTGTGTACAAAGCAGGGAGGGTGGTGGCAGGAAAGGGAAAGAGCCCTCATGTTTGTGTTTCTAATCTGCATCACTGTACTGTTCAGTATCACAATGACCCCAGCTTTCTTGGGGAAAGCCCCTACTTTCAAAGCAATTGGCAGTGTCCCTCATATTCCAGCAATGACTATGTTTTAAACAACCTTGTTGAGTTACTGGAATGAACTTCTCATCAGGTAGAGGTCACAAATGTTTGCCTTCTTATTGAAATACTGGGTCTCCTGCATGTGCTTATTCAATACATAGGCACAACCACGCAGCTACAGCCAAGCATTTCAGTTTTGTGAGAAAAAGAATTGCAGAGGTTTGGTGAGCAGGAAAGAGGCCCCATGGTGTGGGGGTTGTGACTGGACCCTCCCAGTGTCCTGACACTGGCAGATAACTTGAAGAATCCTTCTTCACTGTCTATCCTGCTCTGCCCTTTGATTGCATACTACTAGCTCTCATTATATGTCAGCAAAATCCCTATGAATCCATGCCCAACTAGATGGAAAGATGGAGTGGGGAGGGGGAGATTGGCTCCATTTCTTATTCTGCAAGTTAGCTTTAGTCCATTTTACCCATGGAACCTGGTTTAGTGCATGCTGCATGTGGGCAGGTGCAGTAAAAGGGAACAAACATGGTAACAAGAAATTGAATGAGAGACTGGACAGGATCTTTTTTCTCATATAAATGGAAAGTAGTCAGGTTCACTTATGAGTTCCAGGTAAGCAGACAGAATAGCATGAGTCTGTGAATTTTATTTCTCAGCTGTTGTTATGTTCTTAATGTAGAAAAACAAAGGTGGTGATAGAAAGGGAGGAGTAAGGGATGCTGAGCCCAGCATTTCAGCAATGCCCTTGAATTCTTGTTTTACCTGTTCATCTGTAATTGCAGCTTATCAGAAGCACATCAGAAGCCTCAGGTAGAAATAGGCTTGAAAGATCACTGGGCTTGAAAAAAATGAAGCCATGGGCTCCCAAAGAGCACAAGGTGAGAATCAATGCCATGCTTTGCTGAGAACATAGTGAAATGCATTAGGCTCTCTTATAAGTGAGATAAATCCTTAAATTATGCAGAGGAATGTCTTAGAAACTTCCAGCACGCCTCTCTCCTCAGCTCAAATGCTTATTTCTAAAAGAGGAAAAGAAAATCATTCTCTGTTTTCATCGACTCCCCTGCCTTATGTCTAAAACTCTTGCCAGGATAAGGACCTAGACCCTAATCCTCAGTTTCATGAAGGTAAACACATCATTGCTCCTGAGGGTCTGGGCTTCAGCGTGAGCTTAGAAGGTGTACTTTCAAATAGAGTATCTGCATGTCATACAGGAGTACCACTAAAATGACTTCAGTGATTTCTCCTTAAGGAGATGAATTGAGATGAACACATACAACTCTGTCAGTTCTTGAGAAATCCAGTTATAGGGTCAAAATGGGCACTAGTTTTATTTAATTGGGAAAAATCATGATCAATATGAGTACCAGAAATTCAGGAAAATTCTCACAAAGCATTCCATGTCTCCTCTTAGAGCACTGGAAGGGAAAATGTATGACAGAAAACAGTATATTTACTACAGATGGCCTTTCAATGCAGAATATCTACAAATTTCTGGAACTTTCTCAAACAATCCTCCCTTCTCCATCAAGTGTTTACGTACAGAGATATTGCTCTAGAGATAGACCATTCAGGAAAACAAATTAAAAAAATAAAAGTAAGTAAATCTTTCACCTGACACGAAGGTAGTCTTGTGATTTCTGATGTTTGCTTGATTACCTTGCAGCATTTTTAAGTAATAATCAGTATATGAAAGACAGAACATTTACATTCTGTGTGCTGTAGATCTCAACATGCCAAGACAGTAGTGTGCAGCAATATAAACCACCATCACACTAAGAACTTGTCCCTCTGTCTTTAGTGGCATGTTTTACTGAAACCATGAAAGGTACATGACTACAGCTGGTTAATCTGAGGACAAGATCTCATAAAACTACCTTTGTTATCACACTGGAAATAAGAATAAATGACCCATATGAATTCCACAAAACCATACAAAACACTATCTAAAGTTAATCCTGATTCAGTCTGATTTAAAATGGAATTCTGTATCATTTCCTGAAAGGGATTCAATTAAGAATGTGATCTGAGAATCCCCTCTTTCCATACATGTTCTGTAATACTCATGTTGGAAGAGATTGTGAATAAGTAGAAGCAGATGTCCTTTTGGAAAGGCCTGCAGCCATAGAGTAGGGCATTCTCTTCCAAAATCTTAAAATTCACACAAGAAATGAGAACTTTACTAGAATATTACTGCATTCAATAATGTTTAAAAAATATGATATCACCACCATCACACTGCAGATTTTTAGCTGCATTTCAGTGAATCACAGTGATAATCTTCCAGATTTAGAGACTTTGTATGCTCAACCCAAACATTTCCAGCTTTAAAGAAGTGCATTCCATACCTTCCTTTGCTGAGATAATCTGGAAAATACACATTGTCATGATACTCCACAGCCTATTTGGCTGCAAATGGAGTTTTGCAAAAATACTGGTTGTCACAGGGTAGCTAAGCTCAGGTTTGAGTAAAGCAGAATGGAAATTCATTTTTATTCTGCCTGGAATGACAAAATGCATAGATTTACCAGAAAGGTTTAGAGGCAACAGAAATGGTGGCTCCTCTCCAAGTAGCACTGCCTGGGGCTGCAAATGAGTCTTCTGTGGGGTCAGAGGAGACGTCCTGCAGGTCCCTACCCCCTCCTTCAGATTAGTGTCCAGCTCTGCTCAAAGCTCTGATAAGAAGTAGATTATTTCCAGACCTTTAGATGTCACCTGGATGTGGCACTTCATATTTAATACTGTCCTGACCTTTTGTAGAATAACTGCATTAAGATAATTGGTAACATACAAAAAAGCCCAACTTGTACATGCTCAAAGAAATGTTTCCTCTGATTCCTGACAAGTGAATGAGTTTGTCATTCACTCAGATTGTCTTCTTTTCCCTCTCTTCTGTCCTCTGAGACCTTTAGTTCATGGCCAGTGCTAACAGTGTGGTGGTTGCCTGGAGAATTCTAACTACCTGTAGGTAAGATTATTTAGAATGAAGCCCCCAAGGCTGAAATGAAATGGGAAGGGTCTTTCAGATTTACCAAGTGTACATACATTCCTATTGTGGGGTTTTTGCCTAGCTGATATTCTAAGAAACTGGATGTCTTGTAATAAGCACAAAGAATCTAATCCAGTTTTCACAAAAGGCAATGGAAAAAATTCCTTTTGTTTTCATGGGACTCAGATTCTGAACTAATTTTGTTTCCTCTCTCAGCCTAGCAGAAATATGAATAAAAAGCTGCAGATGTAGTTTTGATTGTCATTGGATGTTCTTTAGATCATGTTATTCCTCTACTGAGCCCAGTTATATGTATAAACCTCTGTTTATTCCAGATTTTTTCATTTTGGATACCTTTTAATCTCTATTTTGAAAAATTCAAAGTTTTTTTCTTGGAGAAAAAGGGAAGAAGTCTAATTTTTAACACTGTAGAGATAGAGAAAAAAAAGAAAAAAGAACAGCAGCACAGTGTCAGGGACAAAATATTTCTGAAACATGGAAGAAAATTGGTTTTTTTTCAAGACACCATGCCTCTCTCTTGTATTTAAAATTTAAGTGTCTAGTGTCTTAGCTATTGTATCCTCTCTTGTCTTTTAACTGGTCTCCCTGTCCTTCCCTTTTCAGTCAGTGCAAGAAAGGAGCCCTTTCCTTTCCTGTTCATGAGGACAGCATGCATTTGGGTTCTTTTAGAAATCTGGATATGGATGAAGGGATACAGGTCCTGGCATTGCCTGTTCCTCACTGTTAATTTCAAGGTGAGTTAAAACAGCAGAACCAGGTGCAGAAGGCAGCATCTGTAGATACCTTGCTTAGGTCAGCTGCTGCACATCTGGACTGTTACCTTGTTATATCAGAGGATAGACATAATACAATCCTAAAGAAAGAGTGAAGTAAAGTTATAGGCAGCAAAATGGTGGAAGAGATATTCTCTGAAAAATGTAAAAGTCTAGCAATGTCAGGTTAATTCACAATGACTATTTTTGAGGATTGGCAAATGAAAAAGCTCAATCACAGAATGATAGATTCTGTTGAGTTGGGAGTGACCCACGAGGATCGTCAAGTCCCACTGTTGCCCCTGCACAGGACCATTCCCAGGAGTCACACCATGTGCCTGAGAGCACTGTCCAAATGCTTCTTGAACTCTGTCAGGCTTGGTGCTGTCACCACCTCCCTGGGGAGCCTGTTCCAGTGCCCAACCATCCTCTGGGTGTAGAATCTTTTCCTGATATCCAACCTAAACCTCCTCTGACACAGCTTCAGACCATTTCCTTGGGCCCTGTCACTGGGCACCAGAGAAGAGATCAGTGCCTGCCCCTCCTCTTCCCTTCAGGAGGAAGCTGCAGACTGTGATGAGGTCTTCTCTCAGTCTCTTCCAGTCTGGATGGACCAAGTGACCTCAGCTGTTCCTCATACAGCTCCTCCCAGTTTTGTATCATCTGGGAACTTGCTCAGTATCCCTTCCAGTCCTGCATTCAAGTAATTTATGAAGATGATGAAGAGCACGGAGCAGAGGGTGGAGCTCTGTGTAACCCCACTGGTGACAGGTCACCACTCTGATGTCTCCCCATTCACTACAACCCTCTGTGCCCGACCCATGAGCCAGCTGCTCACCCATCTCACACTGTGTTTATCCAGCTGTGTGCTGGACATTTTGTCCAGAAGGGTCCTGTGAGAGACAGCGTTGAAAGCTTTATTGAAATCCAAAAAGATTACCTCAGCTGGCTTCCCTTGATCACCTAGGTTGTTTACCTTGTCATAAAACTAAATTAAGTTTGATAAGCTGCATTTTCCCCTTATGAAGCCATTCTGGCTGTGACCAATGACTGCATTGTCCTCCAGGTGTTTTTAAATTCCTCCCAGAATGATGGCAATGGGGAGTATCTATTTGGCAGTATGTAATTGTGTTGTACATTGCACTTACATTTCCCATAATTTTAATTTTAATAATTTGCTTCAAACTCATCTGCAATTTTGAGCATTAGCCTTCTGTGAAGTCACTAAAGTAGCATTTTATTTAAGTTGAGTTTCTGAAGCTGCAAAACATGAAGAGAATCAGTAGAATGAATCTGTGCATAATTTTTTCATTTTCTCCAACCATTTTCCACCTTCATGTGCATTTTATACTAAAGACTTCAGTATTCTGAGAGTGGGTGGGCAGAAGTGTGTGCATACCTCTGATAAGTTAGAGAGTTATATATACACCTCAAGTAGCAATTATGAAAAGTCATGAGGGAAGTGTGTTTGGAGCTTGAGCAGCATCAATCTATTTTGTCACTTTATTGGACTCCTCTCATGCAAACAATATTGGAAAAATCTGTTAAAATTCCTGCAGAAGTCAAAACAGGTTTTTTTTGGTTCTACTTGCCATCTTTCTGTGGCAAGCACAACAAGAGCCAATCTTCTTCTCCAGACCCATATTTGGAACGGGGCATTTGTCATGGAGCCTCCCTGATTAGGCTGTGCAAGGAAGCCCTGCTGGATATGGTGCAGAAATGCATGGGTGACTGGATGATTACTGCAGTGGTTTCTGCTATGGTCTTCTTCATTGTTCCCTCTTGGGTCGCCAAAAAAAAAATCATGTTTTTTATTCAAGCCTCTCTTCCCCTTAAACCCTTCATTGATTTCCTGATGAGCTACGTATCACATTCACACTCCTACTGGCCTGAAAGACTTCCTGTAGCACTACAGGCTTCAGCTTTAAATGCCTCTTGTTCAGTTAGGTCACATTCTTCACCTGAGCCTGTATGACCTCTTCTATCCATTCCTAAGCTGTTTGTAGTGGAAGGGCTCTTAAGTCTTACTCACAGAGGTGTTGTGCCCCTCTTTCCACACCTCAAAAAAGTTTGCTTCTATTGTGATGAAGCCCAGGTTTATTCATAAATACCTTTAAACTGAATGGAAGCGTCAACAAAACATTACTTCCATCATATGTGAGCAACGACCTTTTGAGGTGAAGGCTGGGATTTTCATATTCCCTTAGTCCACAACCACCGTAATGGTCGTTCTCCTTGTGGCACCACATCTAAAATTAGTGTGCAAATTCTTTGCTCATCAGATTGCTTATTTGCTGTGCCAAGTGCAGAGCAGAGTCTGGGCCCTGCATAGTTTGGCTGTGGGTTGGGATTGCTTACAGCTGGGGAGGCAGGCTGCTGCTGGCTTGTTGGCCAGGCTTTCTTAAAGGATGCAGTCTGTGCTGTACCCTGTTTCCATTTCATTCCTGGGTGCAAATTAGGACCTTTAAACTCACACCAAGTCTGGAAAAGGCTCCTTAAAGGCTGCCCCTTTGCTTGTGTGAGACCATGGAAGTGGAGGACTCTGAGATGTTTCATAGGAGCCCCTCATGTTCTATGCAAAAACTCTTCCAGAAAGTTAATTTCCACAGAAAGAAATGAACTCCAGATCTCCTTTTGCTTTCACCCTGAAATGGCTAACCTGCAGAATAACATAAAGCCAGTTCTGTTTTCTCCAGTGTTTGAATGAAAAGGTCTAGTGTCTGAAAAGCTGAAAGTAAGCTCAATTTTGTTTTGAGAGCAGGGTGATGAACAAGCAGAATTTTCTGGATCAATTGATCAGATGTTCATTTGTCTAGATCACCTTCAAAAGAAAGAAAGAAGAGCAGTGTAGTATGCAAAATATTTGTTAGGAGGTTAATGGTAGTATTAATTTAAATTCTGATCGCTTATACTTAGTACAGCCACAAACTTTTCATTGCATTCTTTCATTTGCTGTCAAATAACTCTAGGCTCATGTTGCATACAGGACACTATTTAGCGACTTTTCAGGCTTAGTCAGTATTTAAAATAATTGTTTAAGGCCCAATAAAACGAGGGTAAATTTTAATCCAATTAATTTAAAAATAAATCCAGGTAGTATTTATTGAAAAATTTCAAAGTAAAATATTTTAATTTAAATAAGCACATTCCTTTATTTTTTTTTTTCCATTGCTGAAACAATTTCAAGAATTTGCTAGGGATTTCCATGTAATTTTGCCTGATCCAACACCTTTTTTGGAGAATAAGATACACACAGAGAAATGTTTTCAATTCTTTCCATATTTAGAAACACACAAGCGAAAAATTATATCTGTCAGTAGGTCTGGGCCCTCCTGTCTTTCCAGGAGTGTGGCTTTCAGGGACATGCCTGGCCACCTGTGCCAACAGCCACAGAAAACATGAGATGAGCCTCACGGACACTGATAATATTTTCTACAGCTTTGACTGGCTGGTGCCAAGCAGGTGTTTGCTGCGATGCACAAGCCTTTTACAAGGCACTTAGTCCCAGTTCTGCCCTGGACTTGCCTCTGATGATTCCACTCTCTGTCCTGTCTGTCCTCCTCTCACTCCTTCGTTTGCTTTGTCTCCTTTCACTTATCACATTCCTGTCCCTGCCCACAGTGAAACCAGGGATACCGCGGTGTTTGCTGGTGTGGATCTCTGTTTTATCACCTTTCTCTAGTTTTTGCCTGTCTTGTCTGTTTTGACTGTAAGGAATTCAGGGTGAGACTGTCCTCTTCTCCTCACCCACACAACGCCTAGGACAGGAGATCTCCACTGCCAGTTTAATCTTAACAACATGTAAAATAAGTATGGAAATAGAATGGACAACAGAGTTTTACTCACTTAGTAGGAAAGGGTATCAAAGCACGATCCTAGCCCCAAAACCTCTCCTAATATGAAGCAAAATAATTCTCCCTTCCTCTGCTGAGTTGCTTACATGCCAGTTTTACCTTATGTATTTTTTGTCCTTTTACCTTCCACTGGCAGTCTTATGTGGCTCTGCATAGCAATCTTTCTAACAATAATTTCTCAGTCACACTTTTCTTCCCTTTCTCCTGCAGACCAAATTCAAATTCCTCAATCTCCATATCCAGAGACTTCAATAAATTCTCTCTTCTATCCTGCTCTGCAAACCCAATTCACAGCAGAGTCCAGCTAGAAGTCAGCCCATGGAAAAGCTGGGGTAGGCTCCTGCAGTGCAATTTCATTCTAAGTAGTGATGAAACCAAGGTGATAGAGGTATTCAGTGTTCCTTTATCTCCTGTGAGGTAATCTCTCGGCTGCCTGCCAGCCTTTCTCTGACTCACCCAGCAAAGCTGGGATTGGAACAAAATGAAAGGAGCACAGTTTCCAAACTTTGGGCCTGATGTCCTACACCTAATTCCAAGCCTGCACTTAAAGGGATTGCCTACATCCTTCCCCCTCGATCCACAAAGTCACTTATATAAAATGTTTTCTTAGGTCACTCAAAAATCATTGCACGATGACTCAGGGTCCATAATCTTTAATGAGCTTTTGGCACTTGTCAGTGAGTGCTTGGAAATTTCATGAGTGCAAGTGTAAGTTGCACTGCTTAAGTGTGTGAGGGAAAATACAGCTTTGGTGCCCATCATTTATAGCTCAGCAAAGATCAAGCATGAAAATAGTACATTCCCAATTAGCTACTGGTCTGGATGGTGCTGGGAAGCTGTAAATAAATCATGTCTGTGTTTTGCTGGACTGTGAATAGGCTGCTTTGAGGAATGCCTTGAGCTGGCTGTCTGGGACAGGCTGCTGTCCTGCTCAGCTGTTGGCAGTTACCTCATGGTTTGGGTTTGGTTTTCTTCTTCTTTTAAATCAACTTGTAATAAAATTCAAGCTGACCTTAAACTGAGGTCAGTCTAAGGCTAGGTGGGTAATGTATATGTGCCTGATGCTAAAAGTATCTAAAGGGTTCTGATTACTTTAACTCCTGTCAGTCTAGTTACAGACCTTAATATAAGACAGATATATATTCTGGTCCCACAAATCTCTAGTCTTCCTAGCAGTAGGATAAGAATAGGCCTCTCAGCTATTTTTTTAGACCCTGGATTTTTTTTTTTTTTTTTTAAGTATTAATGATCAACACACAATGTTCATTTCCCTCCTAAAGTGGAACAACCAGAGCTGAATACTAACACAAATGAAGCATGTTTGTTGTAGACTAAAAGCTCCTGGACAAGGAAACTTTCTACCCTTACAGGAAAAAAAAAAAAAAGGCCAGAGAAGGAAAAAGGAAAAAAAAAATAAAAGAAAGGAGAAGGAAAAAGAAAAAAAAAAGAAAAAGAAAAATGAGGGAGAAAAGGGTAAAAAAAGGACACTGTTTGACTTTCCTACATGTTTCTAAGGTCCACTTTTAAAGAAAAGCCAAAAACCACCTGCAAGATCTTGGATGATGTAAATTGCTTCAGGGAGGTCACTGTGATGTAACTAATTTACTCAAAACTTTATCAAAGCTTATTGTCCTAGAGTTTGTTGGACCAGGGTTGTTCTGATGAGAAGTCTTTTACTGAACATTAAAAAAAGTCAATATTGAAATTACTCATGAGTGTCAGTTGATTTAATTAAACTTCTACTTTGGAAAAGCATTAGAAGAATGTTTTTAAACTACTCAAGTACCCACTTGTGTCAAAATATTTTTCTGGTTAAAAAAAATTAGCATGGTTTACAACAAAAATACATGGCCTTTTTAAAATGGTTAGAAGTAAAGTTTGTTTAAAAATTACATTCATGGAATTTTAGATTTACCAAATCAAAACTTTTTTTCAAACCTCACAAAAATAGTTACATATTCCACTTTTGTCTAAGCAAAGTTATTCAAATCTAGAATGTTCTTGTAGAAGCACTGAGTGTGAAATAATGGCTTTTTAGGTGACATCATTTCATTTTGCAAATCTGCCAAAGCTATTCTTCTACCCCCGTGAAGTGGTCAGGTGTTAATCAACATTACCCTATTACCTATGGAGTTGTCTGTTTTAATTGCCTGGGGATGGTATTGTTTGCACAGGTGCCCTAGCTGGGGAGCTGAATTAATATCCATTTTCTTTGGCTAAAAGGCTTGTTTTTCATGTTTTGCCTGTGTTTTTGCAAACATAAATGCAGAATCTCTCATGGACTTGCATTTACAATTAGCTGTCTCCACACTACAGGCTCTCTCTCCTGCTGAGGCTGCTTCATTAGTATGTAGATATATTTTCATGCCTTCACCTGAGGGCCCAATCCTTCCTCACTGAAATAATTAAATATCTTGCCATTAATGTCAGTGGAAGCAGTTTCAGTACTCCTCTTTTCCTGAAGAGGTTGTGGGCTTTCCCAAAATCAGTGATTAGACAGCAGATCACTCTTTACTAAACACAACATTAAGGTGTGCAGCTTATCCTAGTTCCTAGTTCCTGGAGTTTTCAGCTGAGTGTGCTCTCTCAGCTGACAGTACTCAATCTGTCATCGTCCCCATCTGTCCCTTTCCCTGGAATTTGCATACACACATCCAAACTGGAAATGTTTCCTGTCAGATTACCTGACTACCTAACAGTCTGCCACTGCTTAACACACTGGTTTATTTAACTTTCCCATGAGCTAATAGTTTTCAAAAACAGATCCTGTGTTTCTTGGGAGTCTTTGTTTCTAGTTTGCATTTCTATAACTCTTTATGAAACAGCAGATCAAGAGAAATCAGCCTTGTATTTAGCTCTGAAGGTGGAAAAGCTGATTTGTTCTATAGGACACATCCGGAGTCTATGACTTATCCTCTCCCCAGCAAACTTAGGAGGGATTCCTAAGTGAGCTAGGTCTTTTATTAGAAAATTATGCCAATTTTCCCTGACACAGTGCCCAATTAAACCAAGTGTGAAGATTCCTGGGGTTTCAGTGAGATTTGGCTCCAACTGTGAAAGAAGCCCTGTTCCACAAAGCAAATATGGGCTGTCTTTTCCAGGATATTTGGTCTTGCTTCCAAACAAAATGAAGCTTACTTGAGTTTGCTACCCAGGCATGGACACATACTCTAACCAGCTCTGTGCAGGGTAATTTTTGATATTTATTTTTAATTCCAAACAGTCTTTCAGATTATTTAAAGCAGTGAAGTGAAAATAACATTATGGCAATAAAATGACCCACTACTCTGTTCAAGCATGCCTTTTCCAAAGAAATGGCTGTTTTCTGCTGCAGCAGACAGAGTCTCCATCCAAGAACACCATGCAAATGCAGGAAGTCTTACATACAGGGGCATTTGGCACACAAATGACTCTTCTGCCCACACCTGCTTAATTTTACCTCCAGTTTTGAATAGCTCCCTTCTGTGAAGGTGATGAAAAAGAGCATCCGAGAAGGAAAGAAGCTGGCAGTTTCTTATTTTACAGCATCAGCATCAGCCATAAGGCCAGGCTCTGTCCATAACTCCTCTAGAAATCCACATTATAATGGCAGCTGGGAGACTAGGCATTACGTGTGGAAAACTAGGTGTGTAAAGATGACTGTGGTCTACACTAACCAGGCTAGACATCCACAGGTGGTGAAGTCTGCAACAATAAGAGCAGTGTGATGATCTTATGTATTTCACCACCTTGTCAGAGAGCATTTCTCCCACTCTGCTGGGGATGCCTGAGTTTTGGGAGTGTGAGAGAGGGAGGTAAGGGTGGAGGGACAGAAGCATGGGGGAAGCCTGGAATATAGCATGCAGCCTCCATCAGTCTCCAGTCTCTCTGCTTGCATAGAAGCCATTGAATAATTCTGAATCAAGTGAAGCTTTCCTGCTTTAGGAAGGGAAGGGAACAAAATGGCTGATCCATGTCTTTCATATCCCCTGGCTAAAGTGAATATGAAAATGGGGGTAGGACACCTATCAGGCTGCACAGACGTGCAATGGTTGGAGAAACTGATTTCTGGAGGTAGAAATTAAGATAGCCATCATTTCCTTATCTCTGATTTTTGAAAGATTATTTTGTGTATGCTAATTCCCTCATAAGCTGGTATTTGTAATTGCCTTAAGATATTGCTGTAAATGTTTTTTGAAATTGCTTCCAAGGGGAGAGTTTTTTGAGACATTACCAGATATGAAGTAAATGACGCAGAGCTGAATTCCTTGCTTGCTTCTTCACTGCGCCATTCCAGTGACACAAGAAGCCACAGGCATGCACAGGTCATAAATCCTGCACCCCAGCTGCCACTCCCTCAGCACTCACCTGCTTCTCCCTCCTTCTATCCTATCCTCCAGCAGCTCAATCCCTCCTTCCTCATTTTCCTCCACAAACTCTTGCCTCTCACCTGAACCCCATAATCATAAATCAATAATTGCAAGATGACCTTTACATGAATAGAAGCCTGTTGAGGATGCTTATTATTTAGATGACATAGAGAGTGTTTCCTGTTTATCTTGTCCTGGTTTTGTGAAGGATCCTGCTACAAATAAGTGTCTTGGCTGAAGCATCAGCTTTCATAGTATTAGTCTGATTTTACCGAGGTGGGTCCATGTCCTGAAACCTGCAATTACATTTTAACAGTCTGGAAACTATTTTCTTGCTAACAAGACTTTTATTTGCATTGTTATGGTGAGGCCATTGCCACAAGCTGCTCTGTTGTGATGTCACCATGTAGCAAAGTGACACATTAGCAGCTGCAAAGCAATAAGAGTTACAAGCAAAATTATGGGTTATGGGATACAGGATATGGGAGGATTTCATTTGTTTTTAGCCAAGACAGGTGAGTCAAAAATAAATCAGCAGTTTAAAACATATCACAAAAGTATCTAAACAGAATTTCAACAAAATGTTGTTTATTAGTCATTCTTCTATTACTAAGCTGCATCATAATTATGGTTTATATATCGGAAGCTTGCTAATTGCTTTTATATAGACATCTCTAATTAAATATTGAGCTTAACTAAATCACAGATTAAAAATGACGTGAGAGGACATGATGTGAATAGCTGAATTTTCTGGTAGTGTGGAAGATGCCTTGGAAGAGGGGTGTGTAATAGCAAACAGCCTCTCTGCAGCAAGTGTGCAAGGTCCTCATCTATTTTCCCCCCTAAAATTCTTCACAGAAGTGCTCTCCTATTGTTGATGCAATTTTTATTTAGCTAGTTCTTACTCTTAAATTGCTTGTTTTTCAGCAGTCATTAAAAAAAAAAAGATAGCAACAAGCTGCACCCCACAGAGTCTCCTTTTTAGTCTGTGTGTAGGGAATCCCTCTGTCACGCCAGCCACAGCGTGTGCCTTGGGGGATCCCACTTTCTTTGCAATAACTTGATTTGTCTGCTATCAATGCAAACACCTTTATTTTTAAACACTAGTTACATCAGGTCTGGCCTATTTCTAGAGCCTCACAAGCAAGGATGAGCCATTTCCTCTCTGGTAATCTAAATGGGCTACTAAATCTAAGATTAGCACTCTTCCTGCCTTAAATGGTATTAGTGTCTCAGTCTATAAAATCTCCTATGTTAAAATAAGAATCTACCTGGGAATACACATCCAAATAATTGAATTTCAGTTATGCTGTTAATCATCTTAAAGAAAACACTGTATTGAATGCTAGGTTTTCTTCATTCATTTAATGAAGCAATCCTTTTAGTTGCACACAATTGTTTTAATTTAAAAGTGAAGCATTGCAAGGTGAATTCACTTGCATATGGGCTGGCGCATTAAAAAGATTTCTCTTTAAGACGTCTCATGTGTATCAGATGTTGGAGCCAGAGCTTCACAGCTCAGTGACCAAGACCAAGACGCTCAACACAAATGAATTGGATCATCCCATTGATTCAGAGACAGGTATCAAGATAAAGCAATTTCAGGGGTGCTATTTTCAGCATTGGCATAGATTCTGTCAGAGATCAGAATGCTGTATTAGCCATCCAGCTATTGAATTAATATTCATAAAGATCACCTTGCAATGGCAGCACTTGGAAGATTTAAGCCAAAATGCACAGGTGTATGGAAACAAAGTGCTGTATTGGAAACAGCTTTGAAGTTTATATAAGGTATATTTCCAGGCAATTCATGGTTTTTGGAAGAAAAATTGTGACACAATCACCTCGGTGTTTGCCATTGTCACCTGTAGTTTGTGCACATCCCTGAAGTGTTCTAGCAGCCCCTTCTCCCAAGGGCAGAATAGTATAGGAAGTGGATCATCAGCACTCAACACCACTGCATTGTCATCAGAGTTGGTTTTGCCATAGCATCGAGTAGGATCTTACAGAGAAGGCATGGACACAACAGAAATGGATATTTCAGGGGTTTTTTTTTGCCTTTTATTTTGCCCTGTGTTGAACAGTCCTTTCAAATGTCAACTTTTGTGATCAATAAAGGTATGTCATGACAATCAAAAGCAGACAATGTCTTCTAAAACACCAGATTTTAATCTTTTGTAGGAAAGGTTAGAAGAAGACAATATAATTTGTGGGAGAGTGAGTCAGCCTCATTTCCTGGCCAAATTCTATTTAGGGGTATTAGTTTCCTTTTGTCTTTGTGTTCCTCCACATTTTCAGAGACACTGTAGTTTACATTCAGCCACAGAGCACTCTGGCATGCTGTTAAAGGTCCGTTTCCTTCCACTGCACAGGTGATTATGCTGAGGTAGTGGAAAGAGCAATTCTTAATTGTTAAGTCACAGCACTCTGCATTCTAGGGCTAGTCTTTAGATTAAAAGTTGCTGTATAAATACAGATTGCAATGGAAATGTATTATCCTTTATTGTCTTTTTTATTCTATGTTTCTTTACTCCGATTAAGAATGAATACTGTGAAATGTTTTGCAATGTCAAATATCTCTTAATTCTGCTTCTGAACACAAACTAAACTCAGTGATGTCCAGCAAGATCTCAGCTGTGAGCTTTAGTCTAAATCTAAGTATTTTAGATCTTTCAACCGGTACTGACATGATGAAAGGATAGAACTGCTGAAGTGCCTCCAAGTTGCAAGCCCTATAGAGTCATATTGAATTGGCAAAACACTAGTATTTATCAAGGCCATCAAATTAGGGGTGGTAGCATGACTTTGTATAAACATATCCTAGAAGTCCAATCAAAATCTGACAAACAGGAACATGCTAATCTTACAGTAATAAAACCAATTACATTTTAAAACCTCAACCTCTCTTCACCTATAAAGCATAAGGAGATTGTGTTCATGATCTGATGACAGACTACCCTTGAATTCCTACATCATAAACTAAAAGTGGCCACCGATAAACCTCCAAAGGGATGAGCCTCTCTTCTGAAAGGCACTGAATATACACCAGCTATGTTTGAGTCACCCAGTGAAGTAAGTACTTATGGAGTCTTAACACATTGCTGCAGTATGCCTCAGGTCTGGTGCCACACGCACTAATAGCAGGGTACAGAGACAGAGCTAACCTCACCTTCGTGCAGCCAGGGCACAGGCACAGCTCACAGAAGTACTACCATGGTGTTGGATCTTTTCTGAGACTTCTGCCCCACAGCATCCCCACCAATGGGCAGGAAAGGGCTGAGGGGTGTCCCTGAATCAGCACATCCTTTGGCAGTCCTGAAAGAGTCCTCCCCTGTGGATTGCTGCCAGGGGAGATGGTGCCTGCCACGCTGCTGGGCTCCTCCAGGCAGGCTCTCCTCCTCCGGGGTTTCTTGACAGATTGGCAGAAGTCAGAATGAACCCTACGTAAATTTGTTTTCAGATGTTTACAGGCTGCAGGTTGCTTTGGTAACGTGATTTAAATCTCAGTCTGGGTCTGTTTGATTTCATCTGTGTAGTCATCTTTATTAGATGACAGGGACTGTACACTCATCTGTTATTTATGTGGGACTGTGGTCAGGAAGCTCAGGCAGACTAAGACTCTTTCAGCACTGTTATCGACAGGACCTATGCCACAGCTTCATCTGTTTTATTTTCCTCAGCAATGCAGCCAAACTAACGTGTTTCCAGTCTCCCACAGCGAGCAGATGTTGGCCACACACCCCCTGCTTGGGATGGGGGGACAGTGCTGCATTTCCATAGATAACTTAGCTCTGACTATGCCCTATAGAGCCCAGCCCAGCTCCTCTGTTAACCTTGTAGTCATATTTTCCGTGTGTGGTAGAAGCCTGGTTTTAGTCCAGCCACCTCCTCTGATCAATATGCTGACATTAGTTATTAGAGATGCAAGATCGTGTGGTGCGAGGTACTGTCTCATCAGACACTTCTGGAACATATTAAAGAGCTACTGACTATTCCCTGCTTTGCTCAGCCACAGTCACCACCTTATTTAGAATATAAGAATGACAGTAACAAGGGCAGTGAAGAGCAGACAAGAAGAACTCATCCCTTTCATTTCGAAAAAAGATCATGTCATTGTCATTTAGACTTGATCCTCATTGTAAACGGAAATATTAAAGGATTAGTGAGTCATTTATACCCAGTTGTGCCCCCAAACACTGGGGTGGCTTTCATTGCAGGTCAGGGTCACTTCCCATATGTGTGCAGAGAAGAGGATTGCCCAGTGTGACCACCACACCAAGAGAGGGGGTGGCTAATGCTTTATTTTTGATGACTTAACAGACTAAGGGAATTCTGTTTCAGAAGAGCTTCCTAAAATAACACTGCTTACTTGTTGTGACAGTAAATCCTAGATTAAAGTATTGCTCTCCTTTCTACCTTTCCTTCTATTTCTTTCTCTTACAAAAATAAAAATATTCTCCTACATCTCAGGTAGGACATTGAACATAATTGTCTAGAAATGTATGTTTCATCTGGGAACACTGGACAGGCAAGAGAAAACCAAAATCCTAAATTTCATGGCACCTGATAGGAGCAGCGCACGAAAACTATGTAGGACTTTAAAATGTTCTTCTGAAGCTAAACATGGTGCAATTTTTTAGAACATCAGAAATGGACTGAGATGGACTGAGATCACAAACTCAATTCTGTTTATGCTACACTCTTGAATGCAGTCTAGTGTCAGACACCTGGGGAAGTTTTATGTACTGTTTTGGTTGCTGAGCACTGAGACATGGCAGACTGCCATTCCAATCCACCCATTTCAAAAGCAGGAGCAGTGCAGGCCAAGTCACACAGTTTGTGAGCCTGTAGGGCACTTTCTATGGGTATTTGGATGGCTGTAAATCCCTGTTCCCGAATGATCTGTGTGTAGTAAAAGTGCTGCTTTTGGTGAGAATCCCACTTAAGTGGTCTCACTGCATCCCTAAGTAACGAGCTGTGTACCCAAGCCCTACTCAACAGTGCAGGTACACAAGGCTATCCTACCGTAACTACACTCTGGGACACTGAGCAGCCCATGAGGGGGAAGAGGACTGCACCTCACACTCACACTTTCCAGATCATCTGCACATAAACTGGGACTCCCTAATTGCTTCCCATATTAAGCTGCCGAGATGTGGAGCAGACAGGACTCACCCCAGGATCCTGCTGTGCCTGGCAGGTGCCTTCAGGTGTTTCATGGTGTCTGTAAGCCCAGTGCATGCCCTGGCGTGGCCAGGTCACTGAAGCAAAGGAGCTGCTGGGGAAAATGTGTCACAATTACATTTTAAAACCTCAACCTCTCTTTACCTATAAAACGTAAGGAGATTGTCTGAAGCCTCGGCTTCAGTTGTGGCTGGAAAAAAATCTCTCCTCTTTATTTCTGCCTCTGAGTTTCGCATTCTCTACTGGATACACAATGCAGCAGGAAGAAATAAAAGCAGTGAGATGTCCATCATGGTTTTAGAATATTCTCATTGCTTGGGACAGGGAGATATCCAAGCACAGTCAAGCACTTGTTGGCTTTACTGTCTGTGGTGAATTTTGCACTTCATACTTCTGCCAGTGGAGAGCAAGGTAGTGTGACCACCTCGTGTAGGAGCCTGTTTGCAGCTGTCATTGGCAGGAAAGTGCACGAAAACTGATGCCTAGTTACTCAACAGTTGGTGTCACAAGCCCCAAAGGATTTAGCAGGTTCCAAGTCCTTATTTGGGTACTCAGACTCCCCCTGCCCTGTATAGAGAAGGTCAAGTAACTCAGAAAAAAAGGTGCAGAAAGGAAGGGATGCAGGGTGGGAATTTGGGACTGTGGAAGTCTCAGTGATCCCACCTTCTTTTTCTGGCTGCCCTTACATCTCACTCCCCCGTCGCCTGACCAGAGGGTGATGAGGGCTGCATCCTGCCAGGAGGAGAGACATCACCTCCTGCCCCTTAGAGGGGCAGCTGGGGACTGAAGGTGGCTGCCTCCAGAGTGCTCCAGCTGCACCCTATCCTTCTCTCAACAGGCAGGACAGGACCTTCCTCTGAACTGCTTTTTTAAAGGAGTTAACTGAAGATTATGATTTACACTCTGATTATGTATCCTTTGATTCAGAGAGGATTAATCTTCACCTGGATGGAGGTCAGCAAATGGTCAGATCTGTGCTGTATTCAATGCTCCCTAAGCAAGCAGGTCAGGATGACTCCCTCAGGTGACAGAGGGAAGAAAGGGAGTACATGCATATCCCTTGAATTCCCAGTAATGTCCCTCTGGACACAAGGCAGGAATGAGTGTTCATGTCTACCTGGTCAGAGTTCAAGTGAATCCCAGGAACAACAAAACAAGGCATGGTTGAGAGGTGCCTTTCCTGTTAAATTGTAGCAGGAGAAAACTCCTCTCCTGTTGTGTGACCCCAGATACCAAGCGTGCTGGATGCTGGAGGAGAAGCAGGTGGCAGATGCACTCAGAAAGGAAAGGAAAGAGAGATTAATCTGCATTGGTGTGCATGGGCTTCCAACTGGGCATTAAGTCCAAACTTCTTCATTGGAAGCATCAGGGCTTTTAGAGATTTTCTCTTTCAGGAAAAGGAATTTCTGAAACTTCAAGAAGTTTAAGGTCATAAGACATAAAGTGCTTTTGGATAACTTTGAGATCTAGTCACAGCCATGCAGAAGTTACATCTCTAATAGTGGAAGTAGGAGAAATTCAGGAACCTCCATCCCTCTGTAGCCATTTTATACTATTCTGAAGTTTTAATGTCCTATGGGAGTCATAAAAGGTGATGCAAAAATCAGACTTGAGTTTCTTGGCTTAAGTGTTCTTACTGCCACTGACACACTGGGGGAAACCAGATAAAGATTTCATATGGACCCTTCCAGGATAAAGAGCAATGCTTAGAAATGTGGCATGTAAAGTCACACTGCCATTCACATTTGCTTGAACTTGACAGGTCTTTTATTATTATTTTCTATATTTTCCATTTTTTCTTTTATATTTACTTCTGTGTTATCTCATGGCATTTTTTGTATTGCTATTATGGCAAGTTTTATATTCAGCATATTATTCTGTGGCAAGAGGATGTGAATGAACTCTGATTCAGCAAGTCAGCAGTACTGCAAGAAAGACTTCAGGGTCAAAGCAATTGGCTGCCATAGACATAAAAGCATTACACTAAAATAGCATTGCATCATTCACAGAAGGCACAAAAAAATCAATTTCTCTTTAGAGACTACAGAAATAATTATGATCTATTTATACAGTCCAAGTAGAATGCAATTTTTTGATGATGTCAGGTCTTTTAGATACTCAATTATGTCATTTGCATAGATGATGTAAATAGAAAAAGAACAATCAGCATTACAGTTCTCAGCAGTAGTGGCTGGATTTGCAGTTTCATTTCAAATAGATCCCAGTGTAGAGTCTGGATTTTTAGTGAAATGTCACCTAACCACAAGGGCCACACTGACCTGTACAACTGAAAAAAATCTCCCAAGGGAAGTCAGTGTCTTGTGCACTGTGCATTTTTTTGCTCTGTTCTTCCTTAAAATGAAACAAAGAACATCCAAAAGCAATTTGTCATTTTGGTTCAGAAAACACTGAGGCAGAGGAAAAGAAGTTGCCCAGTATGGGATTTCTTTTTTTTCCCCCCAAGTGGCATATTTTGAAGTATTTTCCAATAAATTTGGCTCAACCTTGAGATGAAGGTTCCGGTTGGTTCCTTGCAAATCTGACCTCATGTGTTCACCTCTACTGATGAGGTGATTTCTGCTCAGCCCCTCACAGCCCACCCCACAGTGCAGGACACAAGTGCTCACTGGTGCCCTGTGCATCAGAGCCTGCAGGAGATGCTGGGCTTGCCTTTTCTCAGTGACTTCAGCTCTGAGGATAGGGATGCAGGGGGCTGTCAAAAGAGGCGACTCCTTTCCTCAAGATCCCTTTTTTCTGCAGGTCAGGTAGTCCAGGATGGGCCCCATGGTTTCAAATAAGCTGTCCTTTGAGAGATGGCACATCACTGCTGGCAGCCTGTGAGCAGCACAGTCAGGGCAGGAGTACTGTCTGCTTTGCAAACTAAGCCTGGCAAGGCATTCAGCTCACGGGCAGGGCAAGATGTATCTCCCGCTGTGTTTACTTGTTTGCAGGTGAAATAAAACACAGCCAGTCAGTGGGGAATATAATGCTCTAACGCACATTATCACTTCCCTTCTGAGTTTACATCATCAACACCATTCAATCATCTCCTTATTGTATACAGCCAGGTGCATACACATTCTTTAAATCTATTTAATCATAAGACTGCCTCCACAAAGTTTAGGATACAAAAGGCATTTGACCATGCAGGGAACAGAAAAGAACATTTGTATCCTGAGGTGGTATTTTAAAAGTGACTGCTGTAAACAAATAAAGTCCAGCTAGAGGTGTAATAAAAACTGCAAATGAAATGGAAACAATTAAAAAACCCCAAAGCTCTTCCATTTTAAAACTGCCAAAGCAGATTCGAGTAACTAAAAAAAGGACTTGTATGGAAAAAAAAAAAAGAAAAAAATTTTCTATTTTTCCATTTTGAGGAAATTCTCAATGACTTAGTAAGATGTGAAATTTCTGAAATATGGAACTTTTTAAAAATAATGCTCAAAAGCTGATGATTGCAATTTAGTCTGTTAACAAATGGCTGTTTGACTATTAATGATGCAGTGAAATAATATATGCATTGGTTTGTATTTTTGGTTTATGTGAGCACTTGGTACTGATTTGCATATCTGCATACTCAAGCAAAACCCCCACTAGTATAGAATAGGTTATTAAAGCCTTGTTCAAAAATACATGCAGATGCTTTTCACTTTCTCATTAACAGGTTGTTACATATGCTAGGTCACCATTTTAACATCTTTTCTGAAGTGATCAGTTACCATTTAAAGACTTTTTCCAAAGAGGGGAAGTGGCCTCTGCCTCACCTATCCCCATCCAGAAGTGCCCATTGGTGGGGCTGACCTGCATGGCTCCTGTGGTCCAAGCTGAGCTGTCTGAAAGGGATGGAAAGTCACTTCTGACAGGGGGACAATGATAGGAAAATGGCAGGTGCTCTGGGAGAGGTTCTCAGGGCTGTTTACAGGCAGCCAGAACATGCAGTTGGGAGTGATACAGGAAAAAAACCTTCAGTTTTTGGCCAGTGCAAATACTTCAGAGAAGGCAGCAACTGCCAGGCTGAGCATTATTGTCTGATTATATAAGAGGCACATATGGAAAGAAAAGAGTCCTCATAGCAGCCCATTTGAAGAATAGCTCAATCTTCACTTGGGAGTTGTCCAGCTGGTGGCCAGGAGCCTGGAGTTTATGAGCTCTTGGTGGCAAACACAGCAGAGGGACTGTGCCCCACTGCATTGCCTCAGCTGTAATTTCTGAGTGGCTGGAAGGTGGAGTTCCACGCAGCTGCAATTTGACCTCCAGGTGACAAAGATCAATAAACACACCAAGGTCCCTAGCAGGAGATCAAGGAAAAAACCTGCCAAACACCTAGTACAAAGAGCTTGGCAAATCTCTGAAGTTTGTCATATTTAATAACTCGCTGTATTGGATTTGCTGTGCAGAGTACAAACAAGGATTTGGGATTATTGAAGGCATCTTTCCTGAGGATCCTCCAATGCTTCCACGGGCATGCTGGTTAGGGTTCAGATTAATATATTTCAGGGTTTCCTGCCATATACCATAAAGAAAGAAATAGAAAAAGCCAAGCAAAACAAATTTTCTTCCAGGAGGTTGTATGACTATTCAGAAGTATGAATTTGCTTCCCAGGCATAAGATGCTCAGAATGAAATGCTTAGAAAACTAGCCAGCATGGTACAATTTTTCAAAAATTATTTATAGCTGTCTTAATCATAAGAAATAGTTTTCTGTACTATGGAGGGTCCAGAAAAGAGTAATCTGTTAACAGATTTTTAGTTCTGCCACTTAAAAATAGCAAAATGGTTTTTAAAAATTTTGTAAATATCCTTATGTTCTGACAAGATATGCTATAATTCTCAAATCAAGGAAGAGATGAATACAGTCCTATCTCAGGCTTGGAGGTGTTTGAGAATGGCAGGGGGAGATTTACATTTCATGTGAGCTCATGGCTGTTTATTTTCTGTTAATACAAGTCCTTCCCCAGCTGTCAATTAAAATCAAAAGCTCTAATATCCTATTGCATGGATTACTTTTAAGAAGAGCTGCTAGATTAACAGCCACACTGGACTAAGCATGAAAGTTTTCACTTATTTCATTGTTTTCAACCCTTTCTGTCAGTTCTTTTGCTTAACATGAAACAATCAAATGTTCCTAATGACAGAGAGAGCAGGAGAGAGACCACTTTGGGTATCTGGTGGATGAAGCAGGGAGTGTAGGAATCCAGATGCTGCATTAAGAGGTATCTCATAACTTTGTACCAAATATTTGCAGGTAAAGAGGCTGGATTACAAGCCTCCCTTTTCAAGGTTCTGATTCATCAGACACCTAAGTGATTCCAGTAAGAAGTTTAATATAGGGTAATGTTTCAAGGTAAACTTATGCAGGCTCTTGACATGAAGTTTAGCTTATTCTGTGCCATTGTGACTTTCATCAAAACTCTTTATTCCCTGACTCCATAGGCATTCATGCTGCTTGCTGGATGAAGAATGCTTATGCTCAGGGAAGTGGCCAGCAGGCTGTACTTTCAGTATTCCTGCCAGATGTCATGGGCATGGGGCATGAGATGACACATGCATGAAGGCTTATATTATCTTTGAGAATATCAAATGAACATTATCCACAATCCAGTAGGTTCTTTATGGATAATTTGCCACCTACACACACATTATTAAAGCTCTTGATGCACCTGAGTGCTCATCTCTAAGTTACAGCAGTAAGATGAAACCCCACCAAGTTATTATTACACGATTTTTCTTACTAATATGGTATTTTACTGCTGTAATCATTTCCATCTAGGAGACTCCAGAAAGTTTCATCTCCATTATTAGTGATTTATAGAATCAACTTTGTGCATGCCTTGAGCTTTCCTGTGACCTGCTGAAGCACAATTAATGGAAGCTATAACAAGGAAACTTGACTTCCCTCAGAAGGCAGAAACAGGACTTCCAGAAACAGGAAGGGAGGAAAAATCTATTACAGCAAGAGAAAAATGGAGAAGAACAGGAACACATTACAATAAGAACAGTTATGGGGAACCTGACCACAATGGAGTTGAGAGGTGGAGAAGAATTTTGATAAAATAAAAATACGTATGCTGCTCAGTAAACCCCTTCTGGCAAGGATTGTTTTTACACAGAGAACACTTTTGACTTTGTTTTTAAAATCTCAGTGCCCCAGATGTTAATGGGAGAAAAAGTCTGAGACTTTATTCTTGTGTTAAGAACTGCGTGAGTCAAGCCCTGGGAAAAAAGGCAATGCCTTCTTGTGTACAAGAAGAGGGCTTACTGCACCATTACTCTGAAGATCAAGGTCAAAATCTACTTGTCTTGAGGGATTCTTTAGCCAAAGTCCCTCCTGATGAGATTAGGCCTGGAAATAACACCACGTTCTTTCAGGACAGGGAATATAGAGTGGAATTCAATAAAAATTCCTCTGAGTGTGGTATTTTCCTTCATTTCCTCTTCCACTCTGCTGTAGTGCAGTATCTCTCCTCCCGGCTACAAACTGCAGCAAAACCTGTCTGGGGAGAATAAGGTTTATGTACAATGCCTGATTGCAATAAAGCTGGCTGGGCTAAAGTATGAAGCCTCACATAAAGCTGTTCACTTGCTTTAAAGACTTGTCTGTGTTTCCTCAACCCTGTTGCACCAATGGGGCTTGTACTGCTCTAATTCTGTAACATGGGAAGGCTGCAAAACTCGCACGTGGCGTACGATGAGATGAAAAACATTATTGCTTTTTAGGTGAAGTCTAGGGCTATAATTATTCACAGCAAGAAGTATGCTCTTGACTGCTGTTAAATATTTTCTGGAGCAGATTCCCTCTATCACTTAAGCTTACCACTTATGGAAAAGGAATGTTTTTCTTTATAACCTTCATCATGTCCTTGCTTTACTCTTGTTTAGCAGAAACAGCATTTAAGGAGAATTTTCTGACTCTTTTTTTGTAGCGGGTCCCAGGAGCTCAAAACTTACAGTCTCGCCTTCATCCTTGGAAATATATCTGCATGTTCACACCTTCAGATTGAAGTACAAATATTTTGGCTGTTCTGTTAAAGCCCTAACTTAGCTTTCCTGCTGGGATTTTGCAGCCAGAAAAGATATATCTCTGTTTTCTTTCTACTTGCAAAATATTTTGTGTACTTGAGTTGTACTATCTTTTGTTTAGAATTAAGTTTTCTGTTGTTTTGTCTTGAAGTAGTTCAAGGACTGGGTAGGGAGGGTCAGTGTCAGACTTTAAAGAATACATGAAGCAAGCACTTCAGTACAGAAATAAGATCCTGAGGTGAGACAGGAGGTTTGCAGAGAATGTATGATTGCATTTTGTGAGGGTGCCGAATTGCAGTTAATAATGCAGAGTGCTGGTGATTAAGTAGGTGATAAATCTATGTTCTAGAAGAAGTCATCAGTTTGCAGCTGAGGTTATGGTACTATTTGTAGGCATAAGTTCACATAGCCTCATTTATATATGTACTAACTGCTTGTTCCTACACAGAGGACTTAAATAAAGTCCCTTGTACATGTGGAATGTGTCATCTGTTTGTATGTGCCACCTTTATTTTGGTTTGGTTTTAGTTTTGGCTTGTCTCTTACACTACTTTTAGCTTCCAGGCTTAATGTAAGGTAAGCACAAGTGTGTACTGTTCTCACACAGAGTGCTTTAAACAGCACACTAAAGAATGTACATATAATGCATGAGTATGCTGCTCCTTAAAAGTGACCAATTTGCCCACCACTAGGCAAAACTAGAGGTCATTCCAGTGTAAAAGAAACACATGTAACATTACCACAGTAACAAGTGAAATTAATAAGGTATAAAACCTAGTGATAGACTGTTTATATGAAAAACCCTTTATACTGAGACATAAGTCCTTCTCAAGGTCACAGGTTGTATCTTCTTCACCTCCTGGTTTTTACATGATTATAACTAAGCATCCAAACACTAAATTAGAGAGAAAAAGGGAGACAATTTGGGAAATAAAGACATTTATGAGGCAATAAATTAGTTACTGACTAAACACTTTCAGCATTTTGATAAAATGTCTCTTGTGTGCCAAGAGACATTGCTGAGTAGGTGTCAAAAGTCCAAGCAGATTCAATCTAAAGATAACCTCAAAGAACATTCCCTGCCAGCACTTTGTTTATTTTAGAAGTTCAATATGTTTCACAACATGAATTTTCATTATGTATTGCTGGTAGTGTATCACTCTGCAAGAACCTGCAGTGACCTCACTTAAATTTTTCACCCACCCAGGAGCAATTTCTCCATTAGCCAGGCTGCATGGGGGCTGGGGGTGGAAAGTTCCTGCTGCTCTGAGGCTGAGGACAGCATGTTATAGTACACAAGCAGTCAGACTAAGAAAATGCAAAGCTTTAGTCTAATTTTCACCTAAAGGCTGTCTGGTAAAGCACAAACACCATCTAAACCCTGTGGCAATCTTTTCTAGATCCTCATTAAAACACCTTTTTTTTTTTTTTTTTTCCAAACAGGAAAAAATATAGAA
>VXAC01008078.1:1249260-1280111 GCA_013399225.1 Rhipidura dahli
TTTTTTTTTTTCCCAAACAGGACAAAATACTGACACAGACACAGTGAAGTTATTCAAACACTGTTTATATACCTCCTTTGTGAACTACCAGTCTTTGTTTTTACCAAGAGAAGCCCATCAAATTTACAGAAGAGAGCACAATAATATCTGGTTTTTAGACCACAGGACAAAAAGCTACAGTCATGGAATGACAGAGTGGACTGGACTGGGAGACCTTAGAGATTACTAATTCCAATCTTCTTGCTGTGGACTGGGACAACTTCACTAGACCAGACTACTCAGAGATCCATCCAACCTGGCCTTGAGCACTTCCAGGGGTGGGGCATCCAGAACGTCTCTGGGAAACCTGGGGCAGTGCCTCACCACCCTCACAGTAAAGAATTTCTTCATAATATCTAATCTAAACCTTTTTGAAAACATTGCTCCTCATCCAATCACTACATGCCTTGTATAAGAAGAGTCAAGGACAAATTCTACTGGAAAAAATGCTAGATGATTTTTTGTTCTCACAAGCATAACATGATTCAATCTTTTTTTATAGTGTGGAGTCTGAAATGCCAGAGAGTGGGGAAGGGAATTTCAAACTCACCAGAAGGCTTTCAGGTGGAATGTACAGTCAAAATAAGGAATAATATACCAAAAAGCTTCTCTGTGTACAGGCTACAGGCAATCCTTAGCTACTTAGCTAAGCAGCTTACATAGCTACTAAGGAAAAAAATCTTTAATATATCGGATTAAATCTGAAATTAATCTTTTTTTCCCACTTGTATTTTGTCATTTGGTTGCCCAAGCACCTGTTTTGCTAATTTTATATAGTGTCCAACAGAACAGAGTCCTCAGCCAAAAGCAGGGTCTCTGGGCCTTGCTGGAGTTATATGGAAAATGATACGTTGCTATTGCTCTTTGGAGACTGGAATTAACTCTTCAGTTTAGCTGCTATTGTTTTGTCATCACAGTTTGAGACACAGTTTGACAACACAGTTTAAGGTTATGAATGTTGCTCTTACTGTTAATATGGCTCTGGAGATCCAGGTTCAGCTCTTGGCTCAAGCACAGTCTTCAGCTGTTCAATAAATCTGTGTGCCTCAGCCTCCAACCTGTAAAAGTCAGATAATAACATTTTTTTTCCCCCCTATACTGTGGGACAGACCCTGCTATCTGAATGTGCCATCAGAATGCTACAGTCCACTGATCAAGGGAAAGGTCATCATTTAGTGTTACACATTCAATTAAAATAATAATAATTTAAAAAAGCACAGAGAATGCTTTCCAAGGTCATCATTACCTGTCTGGCTTTCCTTTTTTTTTTTTTTTTTGCAGAGTGAATTGCCCCTTTTTCTGTATATTTTTGTTTCAGTGAACAGTCAGAAACAAAACCATTTTTGAAGTGAATAACACTTCTCTAAGTGAATTTTCTAAGTATATTTCCAGAATATCAAAATGCATTGACTTCCGATCCAGAGAGGAGCTTTTGCTATGCCACTAGGTGTACACGAGTACTCCTCTTAGCCACATTTTCTTACCCTCATCTAAAGGAATTTCTTCCTCATAACAATGCAAATGGCTACAAAGTTATTAAATCCCAAAGACTATAAACACGCTCATGCAAAGTAGGGCATGGTGTTTGTAATATATCTTTGCAGATCTTTTTTTAATCTGTGTGAGGCAGTAGGTACAATGCAATGCCAGTAATGTATATTCCTGATATTTATTAAAGTATGTTTTCCCTTTTCATTTTCTGCAGGTTCTTGACAACTTTGATTCCACAGCCCAGCTACACTTGAGGAGAAAAAACATGTCCTTTGCCAGTTTTGAGTTTGCTGCCTCTCCACGTATTGAATGCTTCCTTGCTACTGCAAGAGCAATGGTGCTCCCTATCTATCATCTCTAGATCTTTCATTATTCTACAGACTTCCCTTCTTATTGTTCTCTGTTCTAGAGCCAATGATTCAAATCTTTTCAATTTCTCTGACATATGAATGTTTTTCTGAGTCTTTGCTCAGTCCCATCACCCATGTACAAACTCCTTCAGTTCTGCCATAACCTCTCAGAGATCACATGGGCAGTACTACATACTGGATTCTGGATAAGTCCTGAGCATTGCTTTACAGACAGACATCATAAAGGAATCTATCTTTTTCTCTATCCTGTTCTTCATATCAGCTGGCTTTAAAATGTTTTTATAGTGTGCAAGTTCTTCTGCAATGATGCCTAGGAATTTCTGAAGTTAGTGCAAGAGCGGGGTCCTTCCTGCTAGAGAACATTTTGCTTCCTGGTAGATGGGTTTGTAGAGGACTCCTATGCATACCTACACCAGGTACAATGAGATTTCCTCCCAGAAAAGAAATCCTTCAGGATGTTTGAAGTGTTTACAGGCAGTCCACATGTTCCTGCTTCTGTGCCCCAAACTAAATTATTTTATAAAGACAGATTGACTGATGAGATTTTGGCATGACAAGCAAAAGTCAAAAAAGAAAATAAAAGAAAAATCCTGTACTACTTGAAAATGTGTCATGGACTTGACATTTTTTAGGTGAAGGTCTCTCCTGAGATACTCCTCCCTGAAGAAAAAAACTCCTCAGATAAAATTCTGTCTGCAGAATGTGTTTCCTGATTACTTATCAGCTACATTTCAAAGTGAACTCTGTGCCACTGAAAAATGCCAATCCAACAGATGAGAGGACTGAAGGTCCTTCAGAGGGACAGAGAAACAAACATGCACCCACGAGATGTTCCAGCTCCAGCAAACTGGCAACGTGGCTCAGTCCAAAGGGAACTTTCTCATCTAGAAAGAATTCATCTTCTGCCTAGATTATATATTTACATGGTCCTAATTACTGTGTTATCTAAATTATTTGCAATCTGGGACTGTATCATTGTAGACTAATGGGCCATTTTGCAGACACAAATGCAGTTACACACGACACACTGGAGCCTCACAGCAGCAGCCCGCTCCTCAGCCGTGGCCGTGGCAGCTGACCAGGGCAGGCGCATGGGAATGCATGGTTTTGCCGTGGAAGACATGCAGAAGTCGCTGAGCATGTGCTTGGCAAGCATTTGCCCCTGGTCTTCTTTTTCCTGCCCAGCTGCTGAACTTTACCCAGGCTGCCATTTGAACTGCAGCACACCAGTTATCCGTCTGGCTTGTCTGCTGCACTTGCCAAGTAACGTGCATTAGTTTGGCCTTTGCTGTTTTTTCAGTATGTGAATGTGCCTGCTTAAACTAGGGAGAAGCCATGAGCTCATTTCATAAAATCCATCAGGTTTTTTAAGTATTATACTTAAGGGTGTGTTGGCTCACTCACTGATGGAGAGTCTTTATCCTTCAGTCCATTTAATTCTCAAGACACTCTCTACTTCCCCTGCAAACATCTAAATATTTGTTTCTTTTTCAATTGTGTTGGACAATAAGACCAGAATTACATACCAAGCTGAGAGTAAAAACCCTGCTTTAGGAGAAACAGTCTGACAATGCCTGAATTTCATTTCAATGCCCTGTTTCTTTCTCTGGAGCAGCAATTGTGACAAAGTTTCAAACATCCACTTAACATGTGTTTGTGCACCACCCCCAGATCCTCTCAGCCCTCCTAATGGAGCACTCCAGGCAGTTTGGCTGGAGCCAGGCTCTGTCCATGCTGCTTGGGGCTGCTGTAAAGGGCAGCTTTTCCCCAGCACTGTGCATGGACACGGCAGTCAGAAACAGCAAGCAAAGCCGCCAAGCACTGAACAAGATAGGACACCTGCCAAGGAGCAGAAAGGATGACAATGGGCTCATCCAGTCAGATGTAGCTATGCTAGTCTGAAGAGTGTCCTGGCAGAGGATCTGAAGCTCCAAGGCTTCAGGCAGCTGAGCACACCAGGCAACAGGAAGGGATGGAGTTTGCCCAAGGCTGAGGATCAAGTGGCCCTGAATGCTTGAGAGCAGAAGTGCTGGTGAAACAACACAACACCCAGCGGCCCCGCTC
The DNA here is from genome assembly GCA_013399225.1 of Rhipidura dahli. NCBI lineage: Eukaryota > Metazoa > Chordata > Aves > Passeriformes > Rhipiduridae > Rhipidura > Rhipidura dahli. The sequence continues at coordinate 1,253,226 of VXAC01008078.1, forward strand.
CAACAATAGGGAGCAAGGCTGTGTCACAAAGACAGCTGGGTCACTGCTGTGAGGGGACACCGAGTGAGCCTCTCATCCATGAGCAGCTGTGACATCTTCCAAGTCCCTGAGCAGCTGCCCACCTGCGGGTCACAGCAGGGATGGCAGAGACTGCTGTGCTCTCACCCTGCAGCTGCTACGGCTCTTAGTGCAGACAAAGGTGCATTTGCACTTACATGGCTGACCATGCACTGCAATCACTTGGAACACGGGCACATTTTCTTATCCCCATTTTACTTTATGTCACTTTTATGTGGGGACACTGAGAAATAGAGCAAGCAAATAAAGGGTCAAGAATATCTTAGACGACTTGGTTCATTGTACGTGAGTTATAATGCTCAATCCGACCCTAGCCAGATGCACAGAACAGAGAAACCAAACACACAGAAGATATTTCCTGTTGGCCACAGGAGTCAGACTCCATAGGTTTATCCTCAGCCATCTCTTTTTAATGGTGATCTGTAAGTCTCCAGCTGCTGTGCTGTGAACATCTGTCAAGAAATACTGCCAGACATCACTTTCACGGCTTCATTCACTGCCAGCTCTTACATCACCTGTCGTTGGCAGACTCCATCAATGAGGACGGTTTTCTGGCAATGATGTCAGCCAACCACCTTCTTCATATGTCTGTGTTGTTCTGCATTTGTTATCAGCTGTTGTGGTTTATGAACTGTTTTCTTGAGAACTCTAAATTTGCCCGTAGCTTCCAATGTTAGTGCACCTTGACTGCAGGTGCAATTCTGTCCCTTGGACATGTGCTGCTGTTGGTTTGGGTTTCCTTTTTTTTAAGTGAACGGTCAAACAATTAAAGGAAAAGCTAAAGAGCCTCTTTGGGGACACAGCAGCCAGAATCCCTCTAAAATGTTCAGAAAGATATAGGAGGCAGTTCCTGCAAACCTATCAGTCAGCTTCCAAACTCCCCAGTGAGGGCTTGGAGGCTGGGGATGGTTAGTTGGGGATTAGGTGGAAGCTGTTATCACGGGCTGGCTAGGTTATGCATTTCCTTCAATTCAATCCCCACTGTGCACAGAGCCGCAATGTACCTAAGAGAGGCATGTTCTCTGCTTCCCTTTTGAGCCCTGCTCTGGCCAAAAAAGCCTTTATCAGAGAACACATTTGAGTACCGTTGTTCATTAATGATAACTGAAATGGAATGCAACCTCTTTTTCATCTCCATTGCCTCTGCTCTAATTCCCCATGGAATAAAATCTCCAGGGACTTTGCAGCACTGCAAGTTGATTCCTTGAGGGAATTTAAATAAACATTGCCTAAGTTTGATAGAAGTAGTCAGTTGGGCTTTTTCCTTTTGATGTCTTCAGCCTACAGTTCCAGAAAGTCTTAATCTCCCAACTTCAGAGAAAGAGAGCAAATCGTCACTACAATTTTATGCTTTTTTTTCTTCAGTAGTTGTCTGCTTTTCTTTCATTTATTCATTATAATGACCAGAGGATTGCAACCAGTTATTAGTATGGGAGGGAGCCTGGGTTTTGTTCCTGTGGGATATCCACATTCCCTGCAAGTCTTGCATTATTCAGACTTTCTCTCAGACTCAGTAGAGGATTCCTTCTTGCTGGACACTCTTTTCCTTTATCAGTGGGACCTTATGAGGAAAAAGTAATCTTTATTCCCAGTTAGGAAGCCTCATTCTTCCTCCTCAAACCTGTCTCGTTATGTAAACATAAAACAGCACTTTAATGAAATTGTCAGTGTCTTTTTATGATGTCCCAATATTCTAATTTGACAGGTTTATAAAACAAGTGTGGACTTTGCCAGTCTCCTTAAAGTGTAACACCTTCCCTCTGCCAGTTCATGACATTCCTTAAGCGCTCTGTGTTATGACACTGAAGGTCACATATTCAAATTCTGCTGATCAGTCAAAGCAAATGTCATCGCAAAAGCAGTGGCTTCTTTTCTTACTCATTTTTTATCTGAGGATTGCTGCTGATGAGCAGCTCACAGCCCCCTGGCATGGATGCCTCAGCAGGTGCCATTCTTCTTGCAGTACTGGAAAAACAATCACTTATGTAATTCTCATACTGCCAAAAATCCACACCACAGATGAACCATCAAAATACCAGTTGAATTTACTACATGGTCAGACGAGCAGTCAGAAAACAAAAACTTACCAGCAATTGCAAAAAAAAAATAAAATTTAAAAACAAAAATAAAATCCCAGAACCCATAGAAGCTAGTTAGAACAAATCTGTGCAGTATTTTACCAAAATTATATTCTAAGCACAGTTTTAGTGACCAGGACTGTATTGAAAGGATTTAGTTATCTTTTGGACCATAAACTCTGGAGGGTGCACAAGTAATGAGAGAAAATCATATGGAGTGGAATACCAACCCTGTTGTTTGCAATTGCTTGCTTTTAATTTGCCTTGTTTCTGCTTGTGAACAACTGTGAATTAGACTGTGTGCTTAGTGCCAGTGTGAAGGAGTAGTATGTTGCACTGTTTTAGGTCAGATGAAAGCTAAAGCATTCTTCATATCACTGAGTTTTCCCAGAAGAATTGCAACAGAAGTTTGTGAGTCCACTATTAACAGGGAACTCTCTTATCCAGGAAAACATATAGCTGAGTTTATACAGTGTAATTCACTGAAAGGTGTAGAATTACAGTCCAGGTGGGCTTTGGGCCAACAGGGAGCCAATGTCCCAGAGAAGAGGTTTTTAGCATTTCCAGGCTGCAGTGAGTGCCAGACTGTAGTGGCTGGAAGTCCTCAAGGACAGTAGGTGTTCCAGTGGTAGGTGTTCCCATTTCTCCCTTGTTTTCTCATTTATCTCTGCTCACTCCCTATCATTCTGTCTTTGCCCCGCCAGACGCCAGAGGGATAATAAACCTCTTCAGTGTTGTAACATTAGCCTTTACCACAGGACAATTCAGTGTTTCCAAGTAAAAAGCAGGGCAGTACTCCTACTTAAGCTTTTCAAGGTAGAGAAAAAAAACAGGAAACACAGTGAAAGGAAAAACTTAAAAAGAGAAAAAGATGACCAATAATACACCCATCACACAGCATCTCTGCAGCAGAGAAAAAAGCTGCTGTATGAAAGAGATTGTCTGTTCACGTGAGGAAGCTGACACACAAAACCAGAATGGATGGCCACTCCTCTGGTAGAAAATAGCCTAACTCAATCTCACTCACTGACTCTCCTGGAAAAAGGAGGAGGATTGCTATGCTCTGTGAAAAAAGTATTTTTCCTATGAAGAAGTGAGACAAATTAACCCTGTCTCCCCTCCACATGTTTTTTGAACCTAGTTGCTATTTGTATCTGAGGCCAGCACAGGTGAGACCTGTGAGACAGCGAAACAATTCCAATCACTGAATACATTTGTGCCATGACACAGATCATCAATATATGAAAAGCCCTCAGGATCAGCTAGGAGAATATTCCTTTGATTCATTAGAAAATTAGAGTCAAGCAGAGCCTTGAGTTCAGCATTGGAAATGAACTCTCACCTTGTTTTTTCCACTGTTTGCTGTGAAGCAAAGTGCAGTGGGGTACATGAGAATCTGACCTGAGGCATGTATTATTACTTTAATGAGGTGAAGCACAATAGGAAATCTTGACTATGATTTTGACCAAGACTCCTCTCATAGAACTGATGTTCTCATGACTAGAGCAGGCCCAAGCAATAAGAACACAATTGTTTCAATGTCAATTCACATGTGACAAAGTTGTCAGATTTTAAGCACTGTAGCTGCTTTTTTTTTTTTCTCATTTTCCTTTTTTTTCCTATGCACAGTTATATGCTGTGACCATAAATGCTGAGCAACAGGATAAAAGTAGCACAGAGGGAGGGGGCAAAGAAGAGCAATTGCAGTAACAGACCAATTACATTAACCAAGCAAAAAAGTTGAATGATCTGAGGAGTATATGCTCACACCCCACCCCCCCAAAATGGTCTTGCCTGTTCCTTTTGAAAGACATAATCATCCCTGCAATTCAGTAACAGAAAATATTAAAAATAATATAGTATAAAACAGTCAGAACAACCTATGGAGGTGGACAAAGTAAAGCTGTTGTGAGGCAAAACTGGGCACAGGAGCCAGTGTGCCCGACTGCTCATGCTTCTGGGCCATGCCAGCCTTGACTGTCCCAAAGAGCTGGCAGAGCCCGGCAGAGAGCCTTTAGTGCACTCCTTGGTGGGCTTGTCTGCACTCTCATGGAACTTTTTTAACCACTGTAAGCCTGGAGTGTCATACGTGTTTTTTTATGGCAGGGTGTTTTATGATGGTGCTGTGCTTTGGCCTGCTCCTGATAACAAAGCTTCAAGTCTGCAGGTCTGCATCATGATGCAAACTGGCCAAAGGTTGGGGCTGGTGCCACAGGAGCAATGCCAGTTTTTTGCAGTGTGAACATTATCCATCGTCACACCCTGATGCAAAAAATATCCAGCTGTTTTAAATGTGAAATTTGCCATTTCCAACCTTTTAGAGAGGTGATTGTTTTTTTCCTATGAGATGAGACCAGAGAAGTCAGACAACCATGAGGGACAGGAAGATGTATTGAGTATCTCTGCTGTGTGACTGTGTTTAAAAGAATAAGGAGCATTTCATTTTGCCTTGAATTAGATGCCTAGGGTAGGATTTATCTTTCCTAGCTTTATATGTCTGTCAAGTCAATCATCTGTATCTGAGCTAGGCAGCTTCAGCTGCCTGCATAGTCAATTGAGGAGAACAGGAGCTTCCAGAGGGCAAATCACTCCATCTTATTTAAGACTCATGTAGCAGTCAAGAGGAGGACCAAACATCTGCAAGTTTTTCACTAGATACTGTCTCTGGATTGGTCCCAGGGACAGGACATCCATAGGCAGCCAGTGCACATCTCCAGGAGTCCAGTTTACGCAACCCAAGATGAGCTGCAACATGATAGCATGCAGCATGTGGGGATGTCTGTGGGAGACCCATTCCAAACATGCACTCCTGATGTAGGCGAAGATGGAAATAGAGACACACAGTCTCATCTTGATACAAGACAAGTTGTGTGTGTGACACTGAGTACAGGTCGTACCCGACAGGATGTTCTCACTTGGTCCCCATGTATCACTGACAAGTGTAGGTGATCCACTTGCTTAGCACACACACTGCGGAAATATTTCTCTTATTCATTAAGGAGTAGACACGAATGGTCTTTGAGGAGAGAGTACTTCTTCCTTTGCCTTCAATAAACTACTTCTCTGTGGACTTAGAGACAACCTGATTTGGCACCCATGAACATCTTGTTCCATATTTTAATCAGTGTCATTGTTGCTATAAATAGGTATTATTGCTATTTACACTCTGTTTATAGTAGGTGTAGCCAGGACAAGAGAATGGCAAGTGGGAAGTGCAGTGCACAGATTCATTCCTGGTTTATTTTTATTTAGATTCTGCCATAATTAACTAATTTTGATGGTTCTCCAGATGTAGAAGGCATATTATTGTAAAGATCACTGTCTTTGCTGATCTAACAGCTACACAGAGAGTCCAATACAACATACAGGGCAGATGGTAGACCATGATGGTGAATAATTTTGTCTCTGAAAGCTATTTCCACATACTCAGTTTTTCCAAGTTGTTTTATACTCTCNGTTCATGGCAAATCAGGCTCAAGCTGATGACATCCTCAGTGCTTGGAGGAGAGGTATTCAGCATGGACCTCACGTCGATAAAAACTCTTCTAAACATGGCCCCCTTTTCACATAAACTATGCCAGGCTGATTTTCAGTAGTTTTGCAATCTCTCTTCCTCCACTGAGCCCAAACTTCCCCCGTTATAATGCAGGGAGATACTCTGCAGCAGTGGGCACTGTCTGTGTCAGCAGATGAGCCACCTACACCGGCAAGAACAGAGTGCGAATAGAATGCACTGGGACTTGGAACAGTTCTCTGGATTTGCCATTTAAAAGTAGCAATTACTCTCCGTGAAAATGAAAGGGAGACTTTATGAATGTTGATTTGAAGTGGTAATTTGGTGCCTCGTTCTGAAAACTGCCAGCAGGACATTTGCATGGTGCACAGTGCCTCCAAGCAGAGAGTGCAGCCTTAGTGTCACATGCTCCATGCCAGAACAGTTGGAATCTCTTGGGAGGTCTTTTGTTCTAACATTATTTAAGATATGGGTTCAATAATGCCCTTAATGAGAATACCTAAAATGTACAAAGGGTCAATCACCCTGTAAAGGAAGAGGAAATAGTTGCAAAATGGACAGGGAGGGGCTAATGTTAGAACTCCAAGGAAGTGTGTTGCCTTAAGAAACTGCTGATGTTTTCTGTGACTAATGTATTATTGTTCATAGAACAACACAGGTTATAGACTTGCCCATGCTGCTAAATGAGGCATTGAACCAAACACTTCCGTACCTTAAAGAAACCTGTTATTTTTCTTCTAAAATTTACATGTAGGAATCAGATTCAAGGGAAAACTTCTCATGTGTGAACTCCTGAATTGTCTGAGAAAACAGAAAGATATGAAACAGAGAATCAAGGGGAAGAAAGTCTTCTGTTCCAGCAGCAAGTACATTTTCTCAGTCCGGGAGAGTAGAGTTTGAATTTGCAACAGCGTTCTTGCATTTAAAATGAGCTGAAGGCGTTTGCAATCAAATTCCCACAAGTGCAAAGACAAGACTAGCAGTTTCACTACAACAAAGTTGTGTTGCATGGTGCCTCTGTGTGTATGTGTGTGTGTGTGTGTGTGTGTGTGTAATAAAAACAATTTAAAGTATTTGAACAGTAAAACAAAAGAGGCTTACTTCCTGAGAAAGTGGAGGGAAGTACCCACAATGAGAAAATGGGTGATGAAACATCCAGGGGGACCAAGATCCCAAGCAAGCAGTCTGTCTGGAACTATGAGACTATATCATGCAAAGCACCTAGAAATGTAGCTGGAGAGGAAAAATCATTTTAGGTCTGCTTTTCAGGAAAAAGTAGCAGAATTTTTTAGTTCTATTACCAGATATCTGTAGTGAATGTTGCTTGACAACCAGAAATATGAGAGTGGGCAGTAGGCTAAAGGTCAGAAGTGAAGAGAGTCGTTATTTATGAGTCATCATTCAGGTAACACCTATAAGAACTGGAGCACATGAGGTCATGAAGAATCGTACACATGGAAACCCATAACAGATCCTTCTCTCCTTCAGTCCAGTTCTGGGCCCCTTTCCTCAAGGAAGACATTGAGGTCCTGGATCATGTCCAGAGAAGGACAACAAAGCTGATGAAGGATCTAGAGAGGAGCTGCTAAGGGACCTGGGGGTGTTTATTCTTGAGAAAAGGAGGTTGGGGGAGACATTATCAATCTTTACAACTTCCTGAAAGGTAGTGTAGCAAGGTGTGGGTTGGCCTCTTCTCCCACAGCCTCAAGCTTTGCAAGGCAAGGCTCAAGTTGGACATCAGGAAGAATTTCTTCATGGAAAGAAAGGGTTGTTAAGTATTGGAACAGGCTGCTCGGGGAGGTGGTGGATTCACCATCCCTGGAGGTGTTTAAGAAATGGCAGGATGTGGCACTTAGTGCTGTGGTCTTGTTGACAAGGTGATAATCAGTCAAAGGTTTGACTCCATGATCTTAGAGGTCTTTTCCAAAATGATATTTCAAAAAACATTTTCTAAATGATTCTGTGTGATTCACCTTTCAGTTAGTTGGAGTCATTCAATTTCAAAGCCAGGAATTCTTTAAGGTCCTGATTGTCTTCCACCTACCTTCAGCACCTTAGATGCCCTTCTTCTTTCACTTTTACACCACAGCCATGCTGAAAGCAAAACACAGACAGCTCTTACACTCCAGAAAGTGCCTCAAGCCACCTTGTTTACACACAGAAATATCAGGCGTAACATCTGAAATACCTTCTTCTCCCAGAAAGTAATATATTGAGGTCAAAGCTTTGGAATTCCAGTGGTGCTCTGTGTATTTAGCAGGTACTGGCACAAATAGGAACATCTCCCAGTCAGAGTTTGCTACTGTGAAAGAAGGGCAGGTAAGTGGCAGCTGCCTTTCTGCTTCTCACATGCAGGATATTCAGCTGTTTACCTGTAACACAGCAACTAGATACAGATTTTGCAGAAATGCTCAGAATAACTTGTTAAATCTAGTCACATCATAAAAACTGGCAAATTTATTTTTTAAAGTAATCAGGCTTTATGAATTTGTAAAAAAAACCCATGACATACAAAAGATGCCCTTAATCCTTGAATGCCTTTGATGCAAGCTTGTCTTCTGTTTATCTACATAGGCTGCAAAACTGACACCTTTATTTTCTCTGTACTTGTTAGTTCTGAGAACATTGCTGCTGTGGTCCAGATTTCAGGCTACAGGAGCCTGGAAACTGAAGTGTATCCCATTCCCCATTAGTTTACAGAGACACTCCTTAGGTGATCATTTACTGAAAAGGAAAGGAAATTCTCCTAGCCTCTCTCTTTCTTGGAATAGGTTTCATACGCATACACAATCTGAAAGAAAACAAATTCTGCATGAGCTAGTTTATGGAAGAAGGTCATGACATTTCCATCGAAAGGACGTGATCTTGTTCCTGTTGAGATTATTAGTTAAATTCTCATCAGTTTCAGTCACTGTTAAAGTGGACTGTGAACAAAATCCAGAATGGCTCCCTAAGCTAATAAATGTTATGCAGTTGCTGTTGTCTTTAGGTATTTGGATTTTAGACAAATGCTAGAGATATGGGAAGTGGAGAAACTAGAAGAGAAGCAGAGAGAACTGTTTTGTCTGGACTGAAGGAATGCTCTTACAACATGTCCTTTAAATAATAATTTGACATTGTGAGCTGAAATGAAAATGTTTTCCTTTCCCAGTTTCACTTTGAAACAACCACTTTTTTGTTTCCTTTATCCTATGAAATGGAAAATTTTCATTGTAATTGAGATGTTCTCATGCAAAAATGCTGTGCTCCCATACTCCATGTTAAGCAAGCAAACTTCTTCACAGAATTGACAAATTTTGTTTGTTCACCATTTCAAATTTCTGATCATATGTCAGGTACATCATCAAAAAACAGACACAGCTGTTCTTGCTCTGTTGCATGTAAAGAGCAAATGTAAAGACAGTGTTGCAATACCCAAGTGGATAATAAGGGTTTTGTGGTGAAGATGAGAATAACCTCCTCAGGCTTTGGGACCTCTCTGGTAGCCTCTGGAAGGCAGTGAAGATGCTGGGGTACAAGGACCAGGGTTATGACCCTTGCATCTGGCTGGATTTATTTTTTGCAAGAACACAGAGAAGAGATGAAGGTCAATGAGAGGGACAATTCTGCCCCTTTGGGACAATCACAACATGAACAGAGCAATCCAGGTGTCCAGACCTGAAAGTACCAAGGACACAAACTCAGCTATGACTCACGTCCAGCAGCAGAGGTGAAGTGGCACGGTCATAGATGACCTCAGATGCCTCTGCATCGGCATTTGAATTGCTCCTGAGGTGTTTTGGCTTCCCCACTTCCTGCCTACTGATGTAAGTCTGGTGACCACTCAGCCCTTGGAAGCAACACTGGAGCATGAAGGCACAAACTGTTTTTCCAGGGAATCATCCTCTGCTGGAGAAAAACAGCTTTCCAGTCACTGTCAATCATGTTCAAGTGCAGGTTGTTACCTGCTCTTGGCAGAAAAGTAATTCATACAAAGCCAAGCAAGCAACAGCTCTTCTTACTCATGCTTTATTCTTTCCTTTTGATTGTGGCTGTTAATTGAGGTAGTAGCAGGGCTGTGGTCACATCAAACCTAACATCAGATTTGCTACTGTCTCTGTGATGAGCCCTGTGGTGCCCAAAGGAAACCTAAGTGCTAAAAGGAGAAACCTCTTCCAAGAGGGCACAGTCCTAACAAGAGAGAAAACAAGACAAAAGCTCTTTATTTTTAGGATCAACTCTAAATACAGGCACTATTTTTAGGTATTTTTTAATCCTGATCTGTTCTACCTGCAACTGAGTGTCTCCATTTGGTTGTCCTCAGCTCATGTGCCTCTAACACCCAGGTTCACCATGGAAATCTGAAAAGGGCCCACAGTGTTTGGAGGCTCCAATACAATTACTGCAAGTACAGAAAGATCCACAGGACTGTGTAGCTTGACCATTAAACTGTATTAAATGCAGATTACAAAGGGTGAAAACCATAAGGGAAAATGAGACTATACATCAGCTTCTATAGTATTGGATTGTGTAGTAGCAACCCAGACAAATTAGGCAATCACATGGGAAAATTCAGCATCATCTTGTTAAGAGCTTGTTTTCAATACATTTCCTAGAGTGCAGTAGGACCCAGACAAACAGAGGCTCTTCAGTTGTTATCCACTCATTGGATTGCACACTGTGAAGACTTCTCTAGTTATTTTGATTTGCTTTAACTCAGCCCCGGGGAGAAAAAAATGACAGCACAATCAGCTTCAGGATGTGAGTTGTGTGGATAAAAACCTGAGGCATTAAGTAGTATGAAGACACAATGAAGCTATTTAAACTGATAATTAAAAATACTTCTGGCTTGAATTTCTTCATCAATGTTTTTCAGTGCAGTGTGGCATAAGTAACCTATGAAGCAGTCAGATTGCAAGCTGGGTTTGTTTTGGTAACATGATTACTTCCTGTGTCTGTGACTACCTCCCTCTGATCGATGGTGGGAACTCTTGAGGAAGTTTGGGGTCAAACACATGGAATTACTTCAACTGACTAATTAAGCAAGCTTATGATGACGTTCCAGCTTGAGGTGTTCCTCATACATGGTACTTAAATGTGTGTGTATCTCATAAGTACAAAATGACCAGATCAGGAAGCTGTGTCACACCTCCACTTTGTATAATTTGCTCTTATAGTTTCAGTGGTTTGTGACACCACCACAGATGAAGGAATAAGAATGCAAACTTCCTTTAATTATGCAAAACAAAACCAGCATGGCACTGCTTCCAGAAGCATTTAACATCTAGCAGTTGTGGGCAATTCAAAAGGTCAAGGGGTTCATGCTAGCTGTGATAAACACTGAGATAGGTATTTGGGCCTTCCACATATTTCACCATTCCATTAATCTCCCCATCCTTCAGCTCCCTCCTTCCTGGGTATTCTTAGCAATCACATGCCACTTGGATGATCCTTAAAGCACTAAAAATCTTTTCATGAAGCTGCTACAGCAGCAAATATGGATACAGGATCTGATATAAAACCCAGTGACTATTGTCAGGGGCTTCCCTTTACTCTCCCCCTTTTGATTACATTTATTGTGTTCTGATACTTTAAATCAGAGCCTTTCTGCTGACTGGCATGTATCTGCTGGGGACATTTAGTTTAGGTGACAGTGCCTTATCTGGTTTTCCCCTATATTACGTGGTGGGGAAAATCCCACCCACAGCAAATATTTAGAAGATATCATTATCTGCCTATCTTTTTATTTGCACCAAGCATCCTTTGTTTGGGACTTGGAGGAGCTGCAGCATTCAGGAACAGGAAGAGTAGGGACAGACAGACTGGGACTATACAAGGTACTGAGGAAATTCTAAAGAAGAACAACATGTCCTGTGTTGTGTCCTGGTTTGGCTTCAGTGCATTAAGTGCTGAATTATTCTCTGGCCCTTGGACAGGAACTGCATGCATGTCAGCCAAAAGAGTTTGGAATATCTGGGCAATACCTGTAGACTGATTTGCTTTCTTGATATGCTGATTTCCAGCCATTCACCCAGCTCTGCAAGAACTGCAGACCCTATTACTGTGATTACAGTCACAGAAGAACTTTTTGGTATTGTGGGACCAATGCTTTGCTTTCAATTAAAACATTTCTAGTTTTCTTAAATGCTTATTGGTATTTTGAAAGGAATATATTTTTTGCAAATGTTTGGAGTATGGCTTACATTTCAACTAAACCAACTTTGTGTTGGACCACTGACATAAAAGAATTTTCAGATGATGCTGAAGTGAATTACACAGTATTAATCCATAATCCACAGAACACTATAGGACACACACACACACAGAGACATATACACACTCTGAACACTTCCTATTAAAACTGGAGGATATTTTAAAAAAAAAAAATAAAATGTGCATTGCAAGAAACTTTCTGAACTTCTGAAGAAAGTTTTAAAAATAATAGTGATGGTTTCTTCACTAGCAGTCAGGTAATTACTTGAGAAGTACTTTCAAGGGGAGAGAGCACACACCCTAAAGGGTCAGGCTGGTCATGGCCTGCAATTATTAGTTAATGAAGCAATTCATCAGGACGGAGCACATGGTGCTTGAGTGATGTTTATTATGGCAATAGTCATTGAAGTCAGTGTGAATAACTGTGACAATGGCCCTGTGGAATTCCAGCCCAATTTCCATATCAAATCATTTTCAGTGACAGGTGAAAGGGTAAGGTTTCTGCTTGCCAGGTACACAAAGTCACAATGGGCAATCGAGGTTATGTTGATGCTTTCTCTTTAATATGTCACCTATGATCAAGATATTGAAAGTCAGATTCTGCCTGCAGATAAAAGCATGCAAATTTGTCATCTTAAAACTCTGTCTTTGTTCCTGGGAATGCAGCAGTGACTCTGCTCAGATTGTATCTTCAGTTGTAGCTTGGGCAATCATCACAGCAACTTGCACAAGAACAAAGAGACTAGTTAAGGGCTCTCTCAGCCAGTTATGCATAGGATGAAGTGAGGGATATCTACATCTGTAGCCAACCTGACTATGCTAATGTAGCTCTTCTGCATATCTTTTCATTATTCCTATTAGTAGCATCACAATCAGCACTAAATACCATTTGGACTATTTTGATAAGAGAAGAAAAGGTGTCTTTTTTTTCCCCCCAGTCATTTTGCTGGCTGGATCTACTTCTGAGCAATGTATTCACAAAGTAAAGATAGTGACTCAAAGAATGACAGTGAAATCACAGACTTAGGAAATAGGCAGAGTTTCCACAGACAGCAGAAAATAACATTTTTGAACCAAGAATTTATATAAGTGATTGACACAAAGCTGCTCTGAGATCTATCATTAAATATCACCTCCTGCTAGTGTGAGATGGTCCATCTCATATAAACACACCTGTGAGTTCTGAAGAGGAAAACTCTCTAATGGGCAGTCTGATGGATCACATAGGTTAAACTTGTTGCTTTGGGGATTTGAGATATCCTTGAGCACAATAAATCCACATTGGCTAAGACCCATCTACAGTTTGTCTTTGGAGAATCATTCAAAGGTTTGTCCAGGAGCACTAAGCCACCAGGGTGGTCCATTGAGTTTGGGCAACTCTTAGGAGAACACTGAGTTTAGAAGGAGGTCATGCTTAGGATGAGAGCCATCAGACAAATCTCAGATTTACAAACCTAACATGTAGCCTCTTACAAGGCTGCCCTTACTTTGTAGCCTGTTTTCAATAGCTACACCCCTAACCTGATACCTCCCCCAGAAAGGGTCTTCAGGCTCCATGTGTGCTCTGAGACCTGACCTGGGACATGGCTTTTGAGCTCTGTCCAGAGCCTCCCTCTCTGTGACTCCAGAACTAGTAATGGTATCTATTTAATCCACATGCTTTCTTCCTATGAAAATGTGAGGCCTTGGAGTCTACAACTGAAATTCCCTTTCCATCATCTCCAGGAGGAGGCCCAGCTGCAGGATTTCACATACTTTGGGGGATTACTTCTCCCCACCTTCCCTCCTGAATCTCTGCCATGGAAGACACAGGAGTGCAGTATCTCAGGGCCTGGGCTCAGCCCATGTCTCTGCCTGATGGTTGTGTCCCCTTGGCACACATAGTAGAGGTGGAAGATGGACCCAGCTCCCCCATACATTGAAGTCTTCATGGCTGAGGAAAAGTACAAATTCCACGAAGACCTCAGCACCCCTACTTCTGTGAATCACTGAGAGTAGACTCTGCACACTGTGTATTTGCCTGCAGTCTCTTTTCTTTGCTTCCTTTTGTTGTGAGCTTTGGGCTGATCCAATATCCACTAATTCAATGGGAATCTTGCCCTAATCCTGGATGGACATTAGATCAGGCACCATCTGACTGGAAAAAGTGACATAAAGCTTCTAATAACACAGCTTGGCTTTATGCAGTGCTTTTTATCAGACAACATGTAGTTGTAACCTCTGTGTGCATGATTTGCTTTTATGAACCACTGAAAAGCAACCACATGTGGGGAGAAATGTGACTGTGATGAAACAGTCCACAGCAGAGTTTTGTTATGATAGCACATCTCTCCAGTTCAAGCTCCAGGCAGCAGATGATACACTAAAAACACAGTGACTATATGCAGTGCAAAGGCAGGTGAAAAGCATGATCTGTATTGTTTTTGAAATCTGAAATCATTGCTCATGTTGGTATTTAGATCAGAAAATTTTATTAAAAATTCTTTGGGGTGTCTTTCCTTCTTGTCCCTCCTTCATGATCTTTGACTTCTGAACAAGTTCAGTTTCAACTGTTAATTTGACTCATATTTCTTATTTCATCCCCTTTTGCCTTTGCAAAGGACTAGGAAGTGAAATGGATGATCAGTCTGTGTGCATAGTCACATTTTTCAATAAAGTATCATTGAAAAATTCTTTATATTGGTCAGTTGGAGAATGAAGAAAGCTTTACAATTTTCAAGTTTTGAAGCACATTCTGAATCATTTCAGATGGGTTCAAAATGCAAAAGGAGTATATTTGCTCTAAAGAGACTATGTCTGTCCCTTGAGATATTCAAATATTGGAACTGAAAGAAGAAAACCCCTGCTCTTTCAGGGAGCTGTGTTCCAGCACAGTGACACTAAACTTTTGGATTACATGCACCTGTCTACACTTATTTGCTTGCTTGTTTGCTTCATTCCCTTAACAATTTTAAGTGTTTTTCCCAGAGATGATGTGCTGTGATGAAGAGATGCTGATTCAAACTTGCCCTGATACAAGCGCAGAGAAAATGAAGGGCTGTTTCCCAAGAGCTGAAGCGGTGCAGATAAAAGGATTGTGTGAGTGTTAACTGTTCAGGTCATCCACGTGTTTGAACAGCTGAGTTGAAACCCACGGGGTTTGTGTTACGATAGGGTTGTAGCCGCAGGGTACCCAGAAAGGGCACTCAGAGGCTGGAAAGAATTTCTAGGAGGGATTTTCACTTCTAGAATGAAAGCAGTGGGATTTAATTTCAGAGAAAATGCTACAGAAGCCTACCCTCCTCCAAACACACGTAATGGAAGTGAAATGCTGAGGCACTGGATAAAAACAAAGACTTTGGCAAAGTCAAAGCACTGAGAGATAGGAGGGGTTTGTCAGCAGATTAGTTTGCCGCAGGCTACTTGCCATGTGCCTCCCAGTGCTGCCTCTACTGGATTGAAATTTACTTCCATAGGATAATGAATTGATGTTATTATGGATCTGACATTAAGGATGAAAACCATGCAGATATGTTGTAAGTCAGCTGCAGAGAAAGGGCCTGAAAAACGTCTGTCCTTAGGCAGTAACAAAACACGGTAGGAATGGCATTTTCCATCAGATCTGAGCTGAAAGCTTTATGAAAGGTGAGGCAGGACACAAATTCCATTGCTCTCCATCTTTTTTATAATATGGTCCTTAAATGTCCCTCATTAGATCTCACACTCAAACTGACTTTCAGTTTGTATGAACTGGCTTTCAGTAGTAAATGTGAACTTCCCAGTTCCCAGCTCCAAACGAACATTACTAGACTTATTTAATTCTACAGGGCATCTGCTAGATGTAGTCTGTATCAAGATTTCCTTCACCTCAATGACAGTAAGCTTGTGCTCTTCACAAATACAATTAAAACATGGACACCTTTTCCAACCTTATTGGTTCTGTGATTCTAATGATTCTAAAACACTTAAAGCAAAATCTGCCTTTCCTTTCTGCACTACAAACCTGAGGTTACTCTTATATTTCCTAACAATGCTGGTGTTATATTTATTCCTTTTCCAGGTCTGCTGAGCTAGACTTGCCAAGTACCTGTCCTAGACTCCCTTAAAAGACTGGATCACTTGGTTATGCTGGAGAAAACAAGGCATTCAACTGGACTGAAACTATCACCACTAATGGCTTTTATTTTAAGGGGAGAAATGTGCATATACAGAATGCCAAAAAGAACATCATATTCCTCTATTTTCACATAAAGTTCATGATGTCATACATTAATGTTAATATTTGAAGAAGATTTGCTAATTTATGTGCCATTAGCATATATATGATTCCTGCTGTAAGAGTGAAAAAAATCATTACAGTTCTGGAAAAAGTTATACATTTTTTTACCCTTTTTTCATTAAGGCATTTAAATACAAGTTGCCACAGGAACTTAAAGCTTTTCATCACTAACATGAGTTTTATTTGGCTATGTTAAATACTTTTACGAACTACTCTGATGGGCAAAAAGAAAAAAGGAAAAAATGTCATCCACTAAATTTTGTTTTACAATTATTCTTTTAGAAAATATACAAGGGTTCTTACAGGATGTGACAAATAATGTGTAAAAGAAAATCATGTGCCTACTTTTGTGCATGTAGAGGTAGAAGATGGCTCAGGGTGGGAATTTCTAGCAAAGTCAGGATGATAACAGTGAGCATTGCTTTTTTCTCTGTAGTCCACACCTCTGAATTCCAGTCCACACCTCTGATGATCCAAGTTTGGGATGGCTTTACCATCAAGCCACTACCCTTCAGTGCTGGGAAAGACATAAGGTTAATCTCTCATCACACATTTCTTTGTACTCTGTCACTATTATACTTGGTCTGTTTTTGAAGAGCAGCATCACTGTATGTGCCAAAGCAGGTTATCTTTTTACTTGTAGCCAGAGACCTGGACCAGGATTTTCAAGTTCAGTGTTGCAGATTTTCTGGCATCCACATCAGTCTCTAAACCATTTCCTTTCCTATGGGTGTTCAGGACACATTCCACATTCTTTTGTCCCATCCTTTTAAGTCAATATTTTAAAAATAAATGCTTAGGGAAATAGGACCTTTAGGATTAGGCATTGAGCAAGGGTCACCAGCTGTAAACTCTGCAAAAGAAAGCAGCAGATGATGTTGCCAGAGGCACCTGTTGGGCCTTTTCTGCTGGTACTGACATAGCTTTAGGTCAGTCAATGTCTACCTGACTATAGCCAGAATTGGGCTTAAAGACACAGAAATGCAACCCTGGGTCACAAAGGCAACATTTTAATTTATTGAAGAATACAGTTATAAGCTTGCATTTTTAAATCAATTTATCTTTTCTTGTCCTCTTTTCCCTCATATTTGCCCACAATAATTTCTGGTCTAGTTGAAAATGTTGCATTCAGACAGCTTGTCTAGCAGGAATGTGATGGTTTGAATGATGTTTTCCCAGAGGATTCTGAAGGTTCTATCAGGTGAGAGGTGACAGAATCACTGGGGTGCATTGATGGTCATGATTTACATCTGAAAAAGAAACTGTAGGTTGAAAAGCAACTATTATTTCTTATAGTCTGTTATACTGTGAACAGCATCCCAAGTAAAATGTGTGGAAAACTGTAAAGTTATGTTGTTTAAAATCAGGCTAGATTGCATAAAATCTGCATTACATCAATTGCTGTGTATGGAACACTCTTGCATTGTTATAGGAAGAGAATAAATGAGCAATCCATCTCCAGCTTTCTGAGTCTATGTCTTGACCAGTTTTTAGCTTGTACAGTTAGAATAATTGTTTTGTTAGCCACTAGAAATTCCTTTTTGCTGAAGACATTGTTCTTGGCTAACAGCTCCAGGCAAGATCCACTCCTGGTATGACAGAGTTATTCCAGTGAATAGAGCAAGTGTGCTCACTTGTGCCATACATAGTTTTCTGTGTAATAATTTGTGTTTAGTAAATCAAGCCACTCTGCTTAATGTCTTTGTCTTAAAAAAACAACAATAAAAGAAAAAAAATCATTAGAAGTTTGGCAAAAATAATCTCACGTGCTCCTGAGTTACTCCTACCTTTGGAGTCCTGTACAAAGGAATTCTTCATAAGACAGAGTATGGCTCACTCTGAGTAATAAAATCCAAGATCCTTAACCTCTTCATTTTTGCAACATTCTGACTGATGTCACAGAGAAGAATTCTTGCTCTCTGAAAGATGGAAACAAAAAGAAATGTGTATAGAAACATGATTTTGAGCTTGTTCAAATGTATTCACTGATGTTTGCAAGTTTTTAACTGATGGGCTTTAAATTAAAAATTTTAGAGGATGAGAAGAAGGAAAATTCTTGGCTTAGTTTTTTTTAAGTACAACTCTATAACAGTGGCTTTAGCCAATGATCATGCACCATTTAATAATTGCTGATATAGAGAGTATCACTAACATTTTTTCTGACTGAGGCTAGGTTGAGTAGTCTGAAGTATTCTTGAAGATTAACCTCCCAAAGCCTCTTAAAAGCTTCCTATGGACAGGCAAGATACTAGTACATAAGAAATAGCATTTATTCTAGATTCTGTGACTTGTTTCTCTAGAACATTGGGAGAAGTAACCTTTCTTTAGTACCATTGACTAGCATAAAAACATTAGTTGGGATTGAGTTTTGCAGAAGCACATTCAGGTTTTTCCATCTTGTGCTGATGACAGTTGCTCCAGTTCCACCAAGATCTGCATTGTCTAAAGCCTGTGAACAGTGAAAAGAACTGGGTGAACAGGCCAGCCTTAAGGGAGTGTGGGCAGAGACAAGAAGGGTATGGCAGAGGGAATGAACTCTATTCCTTTGACTGCAAAGGGATTAGCTACAACAGATAATATAAATTAGGAAAAGGTTTGGTGGTACAAGAATGTGAAAACAGATTATTTTATATGATAAACTGTGTGAGGGAACTGGGGTTGTTTAGCCTGGAGAAAAGGAGACTCAGAGGTGACCTTATCACTCTCTACAACTTCTTGAAAGGTGGTTGTAGTGAGGTGGGGGTTGGTCTCTTTTTCCAGGCAACAATTGGTAGAACAAGAGGACACAGTCTTAAGTTGCGCCAAGGGAAATATAGGTTGGATATTAGGAGAAAGTTTTTTACAGAAAGAGTGATAAAATATCGGAATGGTCTACCCGGGGAGGTGGTGGAATCACCATCCCTGGACGTGTTTAAAAAGAGATTGGATGTGGCACTCAGTGCCATGGTTTAGTTTAGCTGAGGTGTTGGGACAGAAGTTGGACTCAATGATCTTGAAGGTCTCTTCCAACCTGGTGATTCTGTGATTCTGTGAAAACAAAATTTATAAAACAAGGAGAGAACCAAACCTTTCAACAGCTGAAGTAGGGAGCATTTTGGGGAGGAAAAAAAAGTTACATATTCTGTCTTCTGCCAAAAAATGTCAGCAAACATTTCTTCCAACATTCATTGGAGCCTCAAATTTGGGATGAGCCACACAACAGAGAAGCTGTGGCTGCCTTTGGTACAACATGGCAAAGAATGGTGGACATTCTCTCCTCAGTGCTGTTCCAAGGCAATGACAACAACTGAAGTCAAAAGCACTAATGACTAGTTGAAACAACACATGACCTAAGGCCAAGAGCTCAGCCAGCCAGTAACAATACAGAAATGTCCTTTGCCATGGTTCATAAAGGAATAATTTTATTTCCTTTTTAGAGGCAGCACAATATTCACATTTTTTGTGCAAGTGTCTAAAAAAAATGTGTGTTAAGTACCTCAATCAACTAGAAAACCATAATTTTAACACTCTTTTTACAATCTAAGCTGAGCAATTTTAGTTGCTTTGTTTCTGAGGTTTTTTAGGAGAAAAAGATTAGAAAATGAGCCTTGACCTCTAATGCCCATTTCAAACATCCTGCTTGTTTTGATGGAACCAGAATGTCACGTAGGTATCCTAATATTTCGTATTTGCTTATGTCCTGCGTCAGCTAAACCATTGATTGTTTGTTGGTGGCTTTAAAATTAATTCAAGTAAGTCTCATTCTGTCAAGTGGGTTGGTCCTTCCTTCTTCCTGTGCTGGGTTTGCCCTTGTCATTGCAGGCATACAATAAGAAGACTTCTCTGCCACAGATGTTTACAGTACAGTCTGTAAATAATGGATTCCATTGTTTACTCAAAAAAATACTTCTTTTTTATGCGAAGCTACAAGGTTTGCAGAACTGGCGTCAGCCTCCCCACACACAGAGTCTCCTATTTTCCAGGAAGAAGCCTGGGGCATCCTCCCCACTTGTAAAATGTTTCTGCCAGAAGCAATTCAAAAACATTTGACAATGAGAAACGTGCAAAATGAAGCGTTTCAAAGGAGAATGAGACAAGAAAAGAGTGGGATGAAAAATGGAACCTGCAGGAAAAGCCTTCACTATTTGTGGTGATACCACCTGATAAAGTGTTCAAGGTCCACTCTGTAAATGGTGACTCCCACACATAGAATTTGTCTTCAGAAGCAGTAATTTATACTAAATTAAAACTCTGTCTTTAAAAATGCTGTTGTAAGGATTCTGTTCTGCTAGCTTTGTACCAAAGTAACAAAAGAGATAACTCATGTCAGAAAATGTTTACAGCTTAAATGGAGTGAAAAGATGAAGAGTACATTTGTTCCTTTGAATTTCCTTCACTTTCAAATTCTGGGAGAGAAATTTATGCTTGGGAGTAGATAGTCTGGATATGGGGTCTCAGGAGTGTTTCTTGGGTTATGGTGAGCTGACAGGTGACTTCTGTTTAGAACTATGCCCAAATATTTGCAGCATTTTTGTCTTAATTGAAATGATAATTTGAGATATACTGGTCAGCAGGAAAAAAGTTTATCATTCCCACACCTGTTTTACAATGGCATTTGTTTCCAGAGGCTATTTTTCTACTTCCATGAACTAGAGATTATATAGGCCTGATAATACCACGCACTGTCACACTCTACTGTCGGAGGTCTTGGCTATGAGAGCGGAATTCACAGCCTTGTCTGCGCCACTTATTTTCCCGTGCTGCAAACAGAGAGTTCAGAGGTGGGGAGATTGGACACACAACACCAGTGCCCATGAAACAGCCAAGAGGAGAAGAGCAGAGTGGGATTTGTCTGAAGCACTGTAACGCACAGGGACTGAGATGTTTTCCTGCAGCTCACTCTGAATAGTGTGTCAAGAAGAAAGAGAAAAATATACTTTCCAAAACTTAAGGCACCTGAGCCACCCATTCAAGCACATATTCAAGCCATATCTTTCTTTTTTTTTTCCTAGATCCTACCTGCTGCTGATCCTGGACGAGGTGTTATTGCTCCTATTCGTGCTGAATTCCTGTGGTTAAAGCACTTACATAGAATGCAAGGACCTGTGTGTTTTCAGGTCTTTTCAGGCTGAGGAGAACATGGTGTCACCTGCTGTATCCTCAGAAGATGGTTCATGTAGGGAGACTTGGTAACTGTGAGGTGTCTCCTGGCCAAGATTAGATACTGTCAGGCCAAGAGGAAGATCACAGGTCTGGAGAGTGATAGCAAACTGGAAGAACATAATTGTATCTCAGTGAGATCTCTTGAAAGAGAGATGCCCTACCTTTACGTTTTTCATTCATTGACTTTTTAATGCAAAATACACAAGAACATTCCAAAAGGCTTTAAGTATCAGACAGATACAAAGGTGCTCACTTTATTCACTACACCTAAATCTCTTTTTGGATTTGTTTTTAGCCTTTTATTACTTTCATATCTTAACTTGAATAAGAACATTAGGTGCCTCCTTTCATGCTTGAACAAGTTTATCTGTGAGGTCTGCCACAAATCTGAACTAGTCTCAGTTTTCCCTTTTTTAAAGTATTGTTGACATCAGTGTGGCAATCTATCCTACTTGACCCCATAATAGTACATCCATGGCAAAAAAAAAAAAGGGTCAAGTATCTTTGCTCTCTTTTTAAAACAGTTTGTCAAACAGAAAGGTACAAACAGCATGATACCCGCCACGAGACATCATGCATGAAAACATATCATAAATCTTGTACCCCATAGTTAAAGGAATGGAAGCTCACACATCTGAGTTGTTTCCTAAACTCCTTTTACCACTAATTTGCACAGAATGCATCTGTCCAGTGGTCTGAGCACTCTCCTGAGATTTTGGGCACTCTTGTAAGGTTTAACCCTGATGCAGAAAGCGCAGGCAGTGCTAACACCCCAGAATAACTTCTCAAAATCAACCTCTTTAACCATGCCTTATACATTTCTTCCCCAAAGTCCAATAGTATGGACAAACAGCAGAACTGCTGCTAGTCAAGGCAGGGGGGTGGGGACAAGTCAGAAGGTCAGTGCTCACGCAGTTCTTTCAAACAGCCAGCACATGGACAACTTAGGAGACCTTTCTGGGTAGGGATTTGGCAGCAATTTGCAGCAGGGAGCTGTAAAAGTCTGTCACAAAGCTTAACTAAAGAGTCCAGCAGAAGACTGTCAGTCACCATCGTGCACCCAGAAACAGTCCCAGCAGCTGCAGGAAAAGGAATGATACATGGCTGAAGGGAAGCTAGAACACTTGCACTGAGGAACAGAGTAAGACACTCTATTAAGCTAAACCAGGACACCATCTGATTATTAGAACCAGCCATAGATATTGGACAGAAGACAGAAAAATATCTCTTTTAAGAAATATGATGCTGCAAATATATGTTAAATACCACTTCATTTTCAAAACCAGATTCAAATCTGCTGACTCTGCTTCCCCAGTTATGCTTGATGCACTCAAAATATTTTGAATTCCTCATTTAGATAAATTTTCATGTTTCATTGTGAAGTCAGCATATATAAATGCATCACTAAACTAAATTTAACATATTAATATTTCACTTTTTTTTACAACATTATACTTCAACTTTTCAGCATTACTGAAGGCAAATACTGTTACCTTATCAAATGCTGCAGCATTATGAATAAAAAAGATTTTCCTTGAGGTAGCACTAAGAATTTCAATGACGGGGAAAGTCTGAGTGTGTTGAGTTTTTGTTCCAGTTCAGAATGAAAATAAATGTCCAATTGCTGTGAAATCTTATGGAATAGAAATGTTATCCCTGACTGGCTCTCTAGACTGCAGTGGCAGATGGCCCTCAGCTGAGAATATTTTGAAGGTCAGCACAGAAATGACAGAGCATAACTGCTGTTGATGCCTTTGATTTCAAAAGCAGCAATGTAACCAAGCTGCCAACCAACAAGCAATCAACAGTTGCTTCCTGAAAGGGGAGAAAGGATTAGAGAAAAGGGACATGAGATCATTGCCTTGAAGCACCCTGAGTCAGCAAGTTAGGTGAGAAAGTTTGTTCTGCTCCCAAGACCATCTGCCTCCAGGAATGCTGACTGGGCTCATGCTGGGGCTTGTTCACTGACCAGACTCCCACTGGGGGAGGGACAGGGGTGACTGCAGCTGGACCCCAGCATCCAGGCAGCCTGTGAGTTTGGTAGTCACACTTGCACCTAGACTACTCTGCTGATACAGGGCACTTTTAGATAAGAGTTGTAACAAACTGGTGTCTGGAAAACAGTGAGCACAGCTTGCAACAGCCTGTCCCCAGATGAACTGCTCCTTACTCAGTCACCTGCCTGCAGGGGAGGCCAGCAAATGGCACTGGTGTCTAGCAGGTGCCACTGCTGGCACCTGCATGGCCAGCAATGACAGTCCCTGCCCTTGTGGAGAGCTGTCTGACCTCCAGAGAAGAGTTTGGAAGCCAAGTCTTGGTGGAACAACGACTGTAAAAATAATTGGGTCATTAAAATAGCAAGGCAGTGTCTTCCTAGGATCTAAATCAGAGTTTTTAATTGTGATGGGAGTTACAGGGATTAACTGTGTGTGTAATGTGGCCAGACCAAACCAAGATGTATTTCCTGCTGGCTGCCTGGTGAGGAATTGTCTTGGGGCATTGCTACCGTCAGTGGAAAGTAAAACACTGCACTGTCACTGGGCACTGCCTGACACTGAAGACAGGGAGCTGTGTGCTCTCAGCTCCCTTGTGAAAGCTCACAGGTGTGAGGAAAAGCTTCTTTCTACCTCTGGTATTCTCAGAAATTTTCTGTATTGCAGCAAACACACACTTTGACTCCTTTATCCTAACCCAAACATTGCTTTATTTATTATTTTCCATCAAAAAGAATGGCTCCTCTAGGTACATATTACTCTTTTCCCCCTCTCTTTTCCTAAACATTAACAACTTTTGATTTTGAAGGAACAGGAAAAGAGTTTTTTTATCTCAGACATATTGCCTTGTTTGCTTCACAGGCAAACTAAAATACCTTCCAAACAGAAGGAGAGGACACAGTTATCCCATTTCTATCAAAATATCCTATCCATTTCTTCTTCTCCTTTAGCTTGTGTCTGTGTTGCAGGTTTAATCAAGTCCTCTAAGTTTTGTCCCTCACAAGCTGAAGTTACATGGAGTCTAACAGAGCCTTGTATCTGAAACAGGACTGCAGAGCACAGGGAAAAGATTTTATTTGGTTTTAAAGTTGGGGTGGTTTTTTTTGTCTTTTCATAGAATTTGGTCTACTAGTGACTCATTTCTTCTTGTTTACTTAGTGATAAACCCCAAGATGTTAAGAACTTCTGTCGTGGATGATTATCCTGACCTTCATGACAAACTTAATACCCTTTCTTCCTGTGACACAGAAACAACCTCTTTCTCAAGAAGTCCTGGCTGCCATGGTAGCAGAAGTTTCTTAGGAAAGCCCTAAACAGTTGTGTTCTTCTCTGGTTGAGGAAACCACTCTTGAGTCACTGAGGAGGTTTTTGGTTCATTCCACAATAGATATTCAAGTGAGGAATCCTTTCCAGCCTCACTTCCACAGCATTTCTCATCTTCTGCATGTGAAGGTAATCAGTAAATAAAATCACAAAAAAACCCATCCTGCCTTGAATTTGGGAGAATGAAGTTACAGAAAAGACCATGCTGTGTCCCCAAGGCTCATGAGAAGGGGATAAGGCTGCAGCAATCTGGGATTCTCACTACATCTTGAAATAAATAGCATGGTCCAGAGGGAGGAGGGGGGAATGAGAGATGACGAAATAAGTATTTCAGATGGTGGTCTGTGGCCCTTTTTTCTTCCCTGAGTTGCAGCTGTGGCCTGTGCAGACATCTCACTGCTGGCCTCTGTTGCTCTGAGTTGTCACAGTAGGGTGATACTCAGATTATCTCCAGGACATCTTTGCTCAGTGCCTCCACAATGACTTTTCCAAAGAATATGATGAATATGTCTCTCAAGGTCTATGGTAACCCTACTAGGGAGGAATTAAGAGACACAGAGCTGTCAGTACCCTCAGGTATGTGGCACTGCAAGCAGCCTTGTGGACTGCCTGCCCTCTGTTTTTCAGAAACCAGAACACCTGAAGCTGTGCTGTAGACAGCTCTGAAGCAGACCCAGAAGGCCACATTGAAACAAAAAATTAACCTCTTCCAGAATGCTCTCTTATCACTGACTGAAGGATTTTACCACTCAGGTTAGGAGACACTGGCTTGGGTGACACCATTTCTTCAGCATTCAGCTTGTCTGGTGTGTGTCTGGCTGGCTGGGGTGCAGGCATAGGGTGCAGCAGGCACGTGTATCCTGTGCTGCCAAGAGCCCCGGAGCTCGGCTCCAAGCCGCTGCCATCCCCAGTAACGCTCCCTGGCGACACTTGCCGTCTGCCTGGGCTCAGAAAAACCACCAATTACAATGCACCACTGCACTTCAAACACTGCCAAGGTGGTGAGCCAGGGCATGGGGAAATATCCCTGGGCCCCGGCCAGCGTTTGGGAATTTTCACTTGACTTGTAGGAATGCAAAGGAACACTTGTAAAAACCAGTCAGGGTGTCAGGTGAGGCCTTTTCTATCCCTTTTATATTTATATCTGTAATATGAACTGTCATGGAGCTCATTTATATAAGGCTTTTAGAAGGCAGCTTACAGCTTAGCTCTGCCATAGAAGTCTATGTTTTTGTAAGACCTTATTCTAAAATATATATCTTTCCCTCAGTGTAAGGCAAACAGCACCATAAAGCAGGCAATTTCTGTGCAGAGCAGTGTACACTGAACCCCTGGAGTAAAGCAATCTGGTCTGGTTTATCTGCTGTTACCTTAATAGGAATCACTTTGTTTCTTGTTTTGGGGGGCAGGAAGAGAAAAGAAGGAGGGACAAAAGGAATTGCCTCTCTAATTTACCTTCTTTGACAAAGCTAGAAGTGCCTGGCTAATCCTTAGAAAATGAAAAAAATATGTACAGGAAGGAGCTAAAGACTTTATCCTTTTGACTGGCTAATATGTCCAATTGCAGCTTTAAGTAAACAGAAAAGGAAAAATAAGTTCAGCTGCAGGCTGGACAGTAAGCCTAGACAGGTCTGATTTATGTAGCTTGACTGAAGTATGTATTTGGAGACCTGGGAAAGAGTCTGAAGCTGGCAGCCCCTCTGCAAGTGATTAGTACCCAACCCTGCCTCCACCGTAGAACAACAACACTGCAGGGAGGGACCAAGGGACACATATTCCACTTTGGATGCTATAACTGTCCTGCTTATAGAGTTATATAAATACAGGAGAATGTGCAAAGGAAACAGAGGGAGATTAAGTTATTACTGGATGGAGGGAAAAAATCAGTGAGGTATGAAGCAGCCAGCAGAAGCCAAATGGACTTCATCAGCCCTTCAGCTGCGTTCCTACCAGTGCTCGAGTTCCTTTTTCCTGGAGCACTGGCACGGCATTAGCTGACTCTGCGTGTCCTGTTCAATCCATGTTTTCAGCACTGACAAGTGACAGTCAGGAATCCTTGGGGCTTCTGATAACCACTTATAGCTCTACTTGCTCTCTAAAGACTGTTCACCTTCCATGTTATTCACCCACAGCTATATTTCACTGCTTTTATTACTGCTCTATCTGACTTGTTCTGGAGAGGCTTCTCAGTTAACTAGCAACAGTGTGTCAGCTATCAGTCAGTATTGTATTGTATTGTATTGTATTGTATTGTATTGTATTGTATTGTATTGTATTGTATTGTATTATATTATATTATATTATATT